>JASAMX010002019.1:0-50217 GCA_030248175.1 Microlaimidae sp. YZB2_3 | reverse complement strand
TTATGTTGTTCTCGAACCATTCGTATTGCTGTGCAGTATTATTTTGCTAAACAACATACAGTATTGGCATACATATTTTATTTATTAATGTTTTATTTCTTAATTTGCTTTTTCATTAATCAGCCAACGTGTCCTAAAATTATATTTATGCTTAAAAAATATTTAAGGTAATTTTTATAGTATTATTGATAATCGTTTTAATAATAACGATATTTTAAAAGTTTTTTTTTAATTAAAAAAAAATCTAAAATAAGTAATATTATTGTATTAATAGGCATTTTGTGTTTTTAGTCTGTCATCCTTTTATTAAAATATACGAGAAGATGGTTCCGGTTTTTAATTCGCCAATTTTGTGAGTGGATTTTGACGTTTGATATAAATTATTCTTATACCCTTTTCGGCATGATCCTTATGGTTTTTTGTGTTTTTTCCTTAAATTTATTGTTTCGATATTTACATGGTTGTATTGAGTTGTTTTAAGAATATCGCAAGATATCTTATTTCCTTTTTGCTGCTGGAGTCTTTTTCCGTTTGAATGACACTGTTAGTAATTCGATTTTGTTCTTATCGCTATTCTAAAAGTGTTTGGAGCTTTCAAAAGGCTTTTTTGACGTAAGTAATTGTAACCCCACTTCGTAGCACAAAGAAAAAGACTCTTCATTTTGCTATAGGTATTAAAAAGTTTTCTGACTGAATTAAAAAATGATTTAAACAATTTAGCTTTATTTTTGTTTTCTACCAATATTTGTTTTTACAAGAGCAGTTCGAAAATAAAAAAAAGCTGTATATTTTTGTTTTTTTTTGTGTTTTGCTTGATTGCATTTAGAAACAATAGTAGTGCTTGTTTGCAAAAATACTGCAGTAAAAATGAAAGTTATACGGACTATTGTTTGCGCTAGTTTCACAAAACTGAGTGATTCTAAATAAGTACTAATTATAAAAACAAAATGCTTGCAGCTTAATATTATAATTTTGAGACTGAGGCGTCAAATTTATAATATTTCGTTTAAAGTTTTAGATTTAATATATTTCATTGATAGTTTATATAAATTAATAATTATTGGGTAAAAGGTAAAAATAGAAATATTATTAAATAAATATTTACTCGAAATCAAAAACAAAATTGTAACTCATGATCGCGCTCGGTCTAAAAAAAGACAGTTTTAACTATGATTGAATTATATCTCTCTCGACCTCGTAATGGATCAGGACTCAAGAGGACCAATTAAAATTGTGCAGTTATAAAATTAAAAAAAAATTAGAATGCCGAATTTTTCCAAATCCCGACTTTTGACAAAATATACAAAAAATTGTTTTTGTTTAAATGCTTTGTTGCTGAATAATCAGTTTTAAACTGCAATTAATCGAGATCAGTTAGCTTAAAGGCTGGTTTATACTTATGACAATACGTATTTTGGACAAAGTCCAAAGGACAAATACAGCGTAAAAACGTCCATTGGAATTTGTACAAAAGACAAAGTGCAAAGGAAAAAATCCAAAGGACAACGTGATTAGACTTTTTGTCCTTTGGACTTTTTTCTTTTCAATTTTGTCCTTTGGAATTTGTCCAAAAACTTTGTCCAAAGGACAAATTCCAAGTAGCATTCATACTTCGTCCAAAGGAAAAAGTCCAACGGACGTTTTGGCTTGTCCAAAGGACGTTTTCGCTTTTATTAATTGTTCTTTGGACTTTCTCCAAAGGACAAAGTCAGAAGGACCAGCTTAAGTATGAACCAGCCTTTAATTTTCCTATAAGGGTTAAGTAGGCACGTTGTGAAAATTTATTGTTTTAATTTTTTTTTCAATTTTTAACTTTAATTTGCCATTTTGTATTTATCAATGTATATCAATTGATATACTAAAACATACCATTTTTTTATTCTGATAATTAATTAAATACAATTAATTTTCAAAAATTTTAATAAAACAACGTTAACCCCAAATTCTGTCTGTCTTTATTTTAAAAATGCGTGTCTTTATTTTAGATGATATTATATCGTTAATTAAATTTTATCAATATACAAAATATATTTCTCTGAAATGTTTTACAGCTTACGTCCAGAAACGTGCGCAGATACTCTATGCAAATTTTTATCCTGCGTCCAATGGTATGCAAAATTTGCGGTTCAGCGCATGAGTTTAATGATTGAGTGTAGTTTTAAAATATTGTAATAATATAACTAAACAATTCAAATATTATTTTTTTGTTGTGTTTTAGTGAAGATGATCAAGCTCTGGATAGGTTTGCGATGAAGCGTTTCACCGACGATACAGGTGGTCTTGCTCAACCCTCACATAGAAGGTACTAACTAACGACTAAAAATGAGTTTAATTAAAGTAGTTGAAAGGTTAAATAGAGTATTATAATAAAAAAATCAAAATTAACTTGAGGTTTTTAAAGCTTTTTACATATCCGTCCAACAAAATTAATATATTTTGAAAAAGAGAGTTTCAAAAACACACTTTGGAACGTAAAGGGTTTGTAGTAATCTGTAATAACTCGTTAACCATTGGATTATTTTCTTTGTGATAATTTTTATCAAAGTGTGACAAGTTTTTTTCAAAGTTTAAAAGTTTTTTTAAAGTTTTTCAAATCGATTGGCACATGACGAAAAATATAAAAATGTACTAATTACTATACTGCACCAGTAATAGTCATATTAATAACGGAGTGCTATATAATATCAATTCAAAAAAGTTAGCAATTGTTTTTTACTATTTTTGTAAAATTTGCACTGTCTTATTGAATGAATATTATATTAAGCAGTGTTTTTTATAATATTATAAATCATATTATATTAAAAAGTATTTTTTGTCTTCAGAAAAAGTTTTTTTGCTAAAAAAAATAGTGTTTTTAAAGTTTTGATTGATGAAGATTGATGATTGACTCAAGAATCATTGATTTTATACGGCGCTTTTAGATATGTGATGTACTTTTCTGGTCTTTTAAGTGGTGCTATAAAGATCAATAGCAGTGCGATATTTCTTCAGCACATAGCAATTCTCGGGTTACCCTCCTGCGAAGGAAAAGGTAGTCTTGTTTAGCAAAATAATACTGCACTCGAATCAATTCGAGACTAATGTAACATACGGTTTTTAATACTTTTAAATACACACATGTAAATTGTTAAACAACATACAGTATTGGCATACATATTTATTTATTAATGTTTTATTTCTTAATTTGCTTTGCATTAATCAGCCAACGTGTCCTAAAATATATTTATGCTTAAAAAATATTTAAGGTAATTTTTATAGTATTATTGATAATCGTTTTAATAATAACGATATTTTAAAAGTTTTTTTTTAATTAAAAAAAAATCTAAAATAAGTAATATTATTGTATTAATAGGCATTTTGTGTTTTAGTCTGTCATCCTTTCATTAAAATATACGAGAAGATGGTTCCGGTTTTTAATTCGCCAATTTTGTGAGTGGATTTTGACGTTTGATATAAATTATTATTATACCCTTTTCGGCATGATCCTTATGGTTTTTTGTGTTTTTTCCTTAAATTTATTGTTTCGATATTTACATGGTTGTATTGAGTTGTTTTAAGAATATCGCAAGATATCTTATTTCCTTTTTGCTGCTGGAGTCTTTTTCCGTTTGAATGACACTGTTAGTAATTCGATTTTGTTCTTATCGCTATTCTAAAAGTGTTTGGAGCTTTCAAAAGGCTTTTTTGACGTAAGTAATTGTAACCCCACTTCATAGCACAAAGAAAAAGACTCTTCATTTTGCTATAGGTATTAAAAAGTTTTCTGACTGAATTAAAAAATGATTTTAACAATTTAGCTTTATTTTTGTTTTCTACCAATATTTGTTTTTACAAGAGCAGTTCGAAAATAAAAAAAAGCTGTATATTTTTGTTTTTTTTTTGTGTTTTGCTTGATTGCATTTAGAAACAATAGTAGTGCTTGTTTGCAAAAATACTGCAGTAAAAATGAAAGTTATACGAACTATTGTTTGCGTTAGTTTCACAAAACTAAAGTGATTCTAAATAAGTACTAATTATAAAAACAAAATGCTTGCAGCTTAATATTATAATTTTGAGACTGAGGCTTCAAATTTATAATATTTCGTTTAAAGTTTTAGATTTAATATATTTCATTGATAGTTTAAATAAATTAATAATTATTGGGTAAAAGGTGAAAATAGAAATATTATTAAATAAATATTTACTCGAAATCAAAAACAAAATTGTAACTCATGATCACGCTCGGTCTAAAAAGAGCGGTTTTAACTATGATTAAATTATATCTCTCTGACCTCGTAATGGATCAGGACTCAAGAGGACCAATTAAAATTGTGCAGTTATAAAATTAAAAAAAAATTAGAATGCCGAATTTTTCCAAATCCCGACTTTTGACAAAATATACAAAAAATTGTTTTTGTTTAAATGCTTTGTTGCTGAATAATCAGTTTTAAACTGCAATTAATCGAGATCAGTTAGCTTAAAGGCTGGTTCATACTTATGACAAAACGTTCTTTGGACAAAGTCCAAAGGACAAATACAGCGTAAAAACGTCCTTTGGATTTTGTCCAAAGGACAAAGTCCAAAGGACAAAATCCAAAGGACAACGTGTTTATACTTTTTGTCCTTTGGACTTTTTCCTTTGGATTTTGTCCTTTGGAATTTGTCCAAAAACTTTGTCCAAAGGACAAATTCCAAGTAGCATTCATACTTCGTCCAAAGGAAAAAGTCCAACGGACGTTTTGGCTTGTCCAAAGGACGTTTTCGCTTTTCTAAATTGTTCTTTGGACTTTCTCCAAAGGACAAAGTCCAAAGGACCAGCTTAAGTATGAACCAGCCTTTAATTTTCCTATAAGGGTTAAGTAGGCACGTTGTGAAAATTTATTGTTTTTAATTTTTTTTTCAATTTTTAACTTTAATTTGCCATTTTGTATTTATCAATGTATATCAATTGATATACTAAAACATACCATTTTTTTATTCTGATAATTAATTAAAAATATATTTAAATTAATAAAAATTTTAATAAAACAACGTTAACCCCAAATTCTGTCTGTCTGTTTGTCTGTAAGTCTATCTTTAGTGGACCCTCCGATTCCTGTGTTATGTTTGAAGAAATACATAATTGTGTTTTTTTAAGCTCTTTTTGAAATAGAGCGCTAAATTATAAACGTGCTGAAGTTAACTTATAAGCAAATATAACTTATAATATTTAAAAAAAATTTTGAATAAAATTTCTAATAAAAGTTGTTTCAAAACTGGTTTACACCGGAGTGACAGGTGACACGTAAAAAAGGCGTTGCGTATACGCGTTTACAACGGTATATACCCACTTGTCGTTGCGGTGGGAAAAGCGCTGTCACTTTTCACTTATAAGTCTATTGTTAACCTGGTCTGAGTCTAGAGCCTATTCGGAGCATAGAAATGTTAATAAAATTCAGCTCAAAATTAATGAATTAATTTTTTTGTTTTAATAAAACCCCTTTTCAGCATTCCGGATTCAGACCGTCTCACTTTTCGACTCACTTCCCCGTTAAGCCTGCGTGGCGACGTTTTGATCAAGTGCTTTCACAAGAAGTCCGGTTTCGGGGGTTCCGTCCAGAGTCGGACTTTGCTCTTCCGCTCCCAATTTAACACCTGCGCGTTGGACCTACAGAACAGAATCGGAACCAACCGTATCAGCTTTTTAAAAAATGATTTGGACGAAGCTGACAAAAGTATAATATAATTTTGAATAATATTTTTGTCTTTAAAAAAGTTCTAATTGACAAAATAATAGGTTTCTTTTCCGGTCAGCCTTACAGTAAAAAAAGAGTAGCAGTACTCCGCTTTAAAATGAGTAAAAATGAGTAAAGCGCAAAAAATGAGTAAAGCGGTGTAATGTTGGGACTATTCTCATAATGTAAAATGTTTGAAAAGCACTAAATGAGTGGCAGTCACAATAATTTAATACTAAAGACTGTTTAAAAATAATTAAGACTGGAAAAAACTTGCAGGTAAGCATTTCTCGTTAACAATTCGATTCATTTATAAAAAATCATTGTCAATATTAGCGAGACATGCCCATAAAATAAAAGATTATAAAGTTTTAACTAATCTTTTTTTAAAGCTTCTCATTATTCGATTCCATGATTTCATCGAACATCAATTTCACTGCGCATGTTTCGCATGCTTACAAAATTTACATTTTACGGTAAAATAACTTGATAAAAATTATGAAAAAAACATTACGTATAAAAAACTTTTCCATATTATATGTTTTTTTTTCTGAAACAATGTTATCAGTTTCATAATATTAGTACTTAAAAAAGTTAAGAAACTCTTGGAAAATTATTACAAAATAATTTACTTTGTGAAATCTATCTTAAGTTCTGTTGTTTTTGTCTAAACAGTTAAAAGTTTTACATTATTCAAAGTTTGAATAATTGATCGGCAATGTAAGAATGCATGCAGTTAAAAAAACTGTGCATTTAGGCTTAACTATGCTTATCTAGATAGTAGCTGTTTCAGAATAGGAATTACATCGCCATAAATAAACCGTACTATTTAGTATATTTTTCTAGCAAATTTTTATTTGAGTATTTAAAAAAAGTAGTGAAACATATTTTCGGTTTTTATTTTTTTGAAATCTATAGGAGTAGGAGGCTATTTATAAATGAGTTTTTAAAATTTATTATAAAGGAATATTAAAAAATGAACACCAAGAAGTTAAGCATGTTTTTAGCGAGCAGATGGCCCGAACAATAATGTAAGTATGTTACATAGTGTTTATAAAAAAAATTATTATACGTATTAAACATGTTGTTTTTTCATTTTTGAAACAACAAAATGATTTTAGATCCGAATTTTCCTGATTATGGTCGCTTGGAGCTTTTATTTACTTTAAATCCGGAAGCCCATTATGATTTAAACTTCGAAGCAAACACTCCGAGTGAAGAACAGTCCATCAACAGATCAGATTCATATGAAAACTTTAACATCACACCTGAAGATGACGGCAAGTTTTTTTTATTTTTATTTTTTAATTGTTTTTTGATATTAAACAAAAATAATATATGTTTTGAGTTTTTTTTCATAAAATAATGTCGCCAGTTTGTTTTTGTTGGCAAAAATATTTTTAGTTTTAAGAGTATTATTCTAAATGATTTGAATTTATGATACGAGATTTTTGGCCGTCTGTAAGGCACTTGTAATCGTTGGAAACTTTTGGAAATTTGGAGTCTAATATAAAAAAAGTTGGCTTGGATTGAGATTTATGTGTATAGGTTTTGGAGATTTTAAACTTGCGGTTCAAAATTCCCCATTTCTGGCTCAAATTTAGGTGGATTAGGATTAAGCTTTAAACTTTTGTCTCTAAAGGTCTATTCATACTTATGACAAAACGTCCTTTGGACAAAGTCCAAAGGACAAACCAAAATGTCCTTTGGACAAGCCAAAACGTCGTTTGAACTTTGTCCTTTGGAAGTGGGCTTATTTGGTCTTTTGTCCTTTGGACAAAGTCCAAAGGACAAAATCCAAAAGGGAAAAGTCCAAAGGGAAAAGTCCAAAGGGAAAAGTCCAAGGGTCGTGGGTGATGGTTGGTGTAGTCTTTTAAAGAGAAGAGACAAAAAGTATGAATACGTTGTCTTCGGGGCGCGTGCGGGGTTGACTTTTCCCTTTGGACTTTTCCCTTTGGACTTTTCCCTTTCGACTTTGTCCTTTGGACAAAGTCCAAAGGACTTTTGTCCTTTGGACTTTGTCCAAAGGACGTTTTGTCATAAGTATGAATAGACCTTAAGTTCTCAGTTTCCAGCTCCAAATTTGCCAATTTTTTTGCCAAGTTTCAGCTCAAATATACTCTGCTAGACTTTTAGAAATAGCTGTGCATTAGGGTAGATTAATATTGTTTCTAACAGAAATTTTAACTACTATTATAATATATGTCATCTGAAATTGATTGATATACAAAACATTGAAAAGATGATAGATCTTTTAATGAGGATATATTAGATAGAAACTGGGCAACAGAAACACGTGATTTGTCTTTTATGTATAACAAAAAAAATTTATTTATAAAATACCAAATTCAAAATAACATTTTAAATACTATGGTGGAATTCCAAATAATTAATAGAAATTTTAACTAGAAATTAAAAAATAACATTTATTTCAATTTATTGATATGTTTTATTTTTGTTTTATTAAAACCATTTCAAATTATTAATCAGATATTGACTCTTTGACGCTTCTTTAAAAATCCATGATTGTTTAAACCAAAATAAATAAAAAAAAGCGCAGTCTTTTGCATCATGCTAAGTGATTTCAAATAAAAACTCTATAAGATTTTGTGCTAAAAAAACTTCATTTTTATTTGACGTTTCCTAATGGTATTTTTTATAACCTTAAATTATTGTTAATTTTTTGATATAAAATAGTAGTACCTATTTTAAAAATTAACCCAAAAAACCCAGGCCCTTAGCTAAATTCTTGGGTTAGGATAGTAAACTGAAAAAGCGATTTAATTTAAAATTGTGTTTTTTTACACCTGAAGTATGTTTTATAAAGATTGTTTATAGTTTGATTGTGTAAAACGTAAAAGTTTTGGAAGAATTTCGGTTTGTATTATTTTGTTAATATTCGTTAATGGAAAAACATATTCTTTAAAATTATAATTTTATTGGTTAATTGTATAATAAAGCTGAGATGTTAACAGACGGGAACGGTGTTTTACAATAACACTGTGCATCGTGCATCAATGTTCTATGTCGTCAATAAAATTAATAAAAATAAAGCCAGTTAAACTGGAAAAAGAAAAAAAGGTTGACCCAGGGACCGCGGTTCACAATTCCAAATCTGATGTAAATTTATTTCTGAATCTGAATTTGAACTTGAGGAACCATTAAAAATCTTTTTTTCTACCGAATAAATTTTGATGTAAATTTACAGTGAAAAGGCGGGAAAAAACAGACCAAATCTTAAAACAGGGTTGAATTTTTACAAGTATAAGAATTAGTATTAGATTTGGAATATTTTAGAGATATTGTTAAGCTTGATGATATGTATGATAAAAAATTCCCTGAGTGACATCAGAAAAACTTTAAAAAACAATATTTTACAAAATCCGAATAAAACGTTATATATAAAACAGTATTTAAAAAACATTATTTCAAAATAGACGAATAAAAATATAAGGATATGTAATATAAATCAGAAATATAAGGATATGTAATCTGTAAATCAGAGTCAAGTTGACGTTAAATCATTATATATTTTTAAAAATTCTTTATAAAACAAAGATAAATTAACCTAAAAATGAATAAGCAAGAGCTTTAAAATTAAAGCCTCTAGTCATTCTTTTCTAGTTAGCCAGGACTTTTGTTGTGATATTTATGATGTATTTATGTTTATTTTTGTATTTTTTTATTTTTGTCTTTTTCCTTTTGTGCAACCCAACTGGGTTGCCATTTTGTAACCTAGTATGTATGACTTACTAGAAAATAAATCTTATCTTATCTTATAAAATTTTTTTTATTCCTTCAAAATTTAAACACTGAGAAATTTCGTTCGAATTGTAACTCTAATGCTATCGAAAAAAGGTTTAAGATCACTACAATAATTTCAGTGTATTTGTTAATTTTCTTTTACAAATGATCATAATTTTTTATTTGTTGGAATGAAATCCAATTTTCAAATTGTTCAAAATCACCAGGAAGCTTCAAATTTAAAAAAAAAGTTTTTTTACATAATTCACCCTGAAACTTTATTTTTAAATAATTTAGCATGTTCTAAACGACGTGAAATTTCTGAAAATATTTTGACACTACAGTTTAATGAATAACAGCTAAATAATTTCTGGTTTTAAAAAATTAAAAAAAAAGACTTTATTTTCTAATTATTTTGAAATTTTAATGTACTAAAACTATAAAAGGTCCTTTCAAATTTGTAAATTAACTGCCATTGGTAAATGTTAATTTTTTTTAATTTCAAGTCAATTTATTCTAAATATTTAAAATTTAAGCTTTTATTTACAAAAATTATCTCAATTTAGAATTGTCTGGCTCATTTTTATAATTGTTTAAAATAAAAAAGGGGGAAATTAAAGAAAAATTATTACAAAAACCAATGTTATCGTACTTATAATTTCAAGGAAAAGCAAACAAATCAAAGTGTTATTATTTCAAATTAATGTCTGTTTACAGATTTTATGCGAAGAAATTTACTTGTCAGATTTGTCGCTTTCTTCCCGCTTGTGAGTTTAGGGATTTTTGAAAGTGGGTAATTGGTTTAACTTCTCTTAAACTAAAATTGTGAAATGTAGATTTTATAAATAAATTTTTGATTATATATTTTTACTGTGTAAAGCTTAAAGTACTTTTTGAAATTAATTTTTATTTTGTACTGTTTAGTTTTAAAATATTTTTTTATTGCAGTAAAGTTTGAAGAAAAAAGTAGTTAATAAAAATTTTAAGTTTCGGGTGTGTCTGTTTCGGTTGGTCATTTTCGCAAGCTTTAAAGTTGTTAAAATAGTGTGGGATTCCGCTGCAATTTCTACTCAAAAGCTCTTGAAATTGGAGTAATTCAATAATAACTTTGTTTATAATGTTAAACTAAAATTTTTTGTTTAAGCCAAAAATATCAAGAATTACCAGTTTCAAAAATTTATTTTTTTTATCTCTAAAAAAACCAAGAATGTTTGATTTGTTATGAATACTTTTATTGGTTTTTATATTTAAAAGGTTTTAAAAAGGAATTGCTATTCTGCTTAATTTTATTTTTTGCAATATTTTCTAAATTTCGATTGTTTGCTAAAAATATAAATTTTTAGTTTTGTTAATATTTTAATATTTTATTGCTTTGTCTTTCAAATGTAAACAGACGGCATTTTAAAATTATTAGTTTGCTGCATATTTCCACAATTTATTTATTTAATATATAACGTTAACAAAGATGAGGTCAAGCAATGAAGTTATACGCAAAAATAAATACACTATATACTGTTATCTAATTTTAATATTATAGTGTTTTTTCCTGATATAGTAAAATATTGCTTCTGAGAGAGAAAAAACGTTAGCAAAAAAATTTAGAAAAAAAATGTAAATCATTTTATTAAGCAGTTACATTCTTTTATTAAAAATATTTTTCATTAGAATAAAGATTAGTACTTCATCAGAATTAAGGAAAGATATGTAAATCCATATCGTACATGAGATTGCTCAGCTTAGACACCTTTAGTGCCCCGATCTGGAAACGCCCAAGATAGGGCGTTCCCTAATTGAGGGCTTAGAAGTGCTCTGAAATGGGTCTAATATTTAATTTTTCAACGTAAGAGAAGTAAAGCTTAATGTTTTTGTAGAAGGTTTTTAAAACTGATTTAACAACAAAACAATATTATTTGTTGTAATTGTGAAGCTCTGATTGTTGATGTGTACTTTTTGAAGTTTTAAGCTGCAGAACAAACGTCAATGGCACAAGAAAACTAACAACATCAGAAAGAAAAGATAATTACTGTTGATTATTAGTATAATTCATTTTTTTTAAACTTTTTAAATTGCTAAGGCTCAACTCACTGCATTTTTTTACACTTTTTTTATATTTTTTTATAATTGCAACTTAAAAAAAATAGATAATGTAATGCAAATCCTCGTTTAAGTTTTTTTCTTTTACTAATCATCTGGAAAGTTCTTCAGAAAAATGACAGGTTTTTTTGTTTATGGAGCCCACACTAAGTAACAACTGTTTAATTTTTAACCAGTAAACACCGGATATTTTTCGAAATTATTCGAAATTATTAATCATTTATACATGTATGTAAATTTTAAGCAAAACGGACGTCTGCTCAAAGAAATGTTGTTCTTGATAATTTTTTTGTGCAAAAAAATTTTTCTCTTTTTTTATTATGTCAAATGAAATTTTGTTTTATAATTTGCTAAAGTGTTTTTTCCTTACATTATTAAACTTAAAACTATAAGAGCCCCATTTGATCGTTTTAAAGTATACAATAGGATTAATAAAAATAAAGCTTTATATTTGCTTTAGTAGAAGAAAACACCTTGTGCGATTTTGCAATATGATTTTACAGTTCCTTTAAAGCAAAAGCTTGTGGCTTTAATGTGTAAAATGCATATAAAACTGTCCATTTTTTAGTTACTTTTTTTCCAAAATTTTACGCCAAAATAACATTTATGCCCAGATCCAAATATAAATTAAAGTTTTGGGTTTCAAAACTTTGTTCGCTGTTCATAATAACGTTAATTCTATCCGTTTTGTATCTTTTAAGACTAATTTAAAATGTTAAAATAAGTTTTAAAATTGTAAATAGTGTGTTCTAATTTAAAATAGGTTGCCTTATTGTGGTTTAATAGTGCTTCAGAATTAACTTAATTGATTTTTTTTAAAAAAACAAGCCCCCAATATTACCAGAAATTTTTTATAAAAACATCGTCAGCAGTTTTAAAAACATACCTGCATAAAATTATGTTTTTACAATATTTCAAATTTTTCTTTTCGTCTAACTTATTTTAAAAATTAGTGCAAACACCTCGGTCATAAAGTTAATGGAAAGAAAGCGGCAATTTTTTTTTCTTCTCATTTACTTGATTAATTTGATTTCTAATATATTTTTCGAGTTACTATATCTGTCGTAGAAAAACTTCTATTTTTTGCTCAAAAACTTTAAAGTGTGTTTAAAAACAGCAAAAAATTAAAGTACAACATTTAGCAAAAACATGGCATTTTCACGGTCTTATGTTATTATGTTCTTATAAAGTTTTAATTTTCTTTTTAATCAATGAAGATATTTTATTGAAAAAAATAAGGTTATTGGTGGCTGGAGTAAAGTTATTATTATTCATCGAAATCACGAAATAAAGTTTTGACTATGAGTTTGACACTTTTGTGCCCAACTTAACCAAAATTTTCAACGTTTCAAAAATATTTTGTGTTTCATAGAGCATAATGCTTTATTTTAATATTTTTCTAACATAACATTTTAATTTTGGAATAAATACATCGTTTATGTATGGTAATTTTAAAATTTTTCGAAGTTACTAATAAAACGGCAAGTATTTATTTGATCGCCCTTTTTTGCAATTTTTTGTAAATAAATTTTGATATTTTGTAATTTTCTTTTAAACTACTTTTATTTTTTTGAACTTTTTTGTTTATCCAGCAAATATTTTGGCAAAATTTTTGCGTATTAAGGGGAAAATTTGCAGGTTCGAGTTTATTTTTAAGTCTCAAATTTTCAATTTAATTTAAAATAGTTGATTTTACCAGTAATCTTTGAAGAATAAAAAAATACTCATTTTATAAAAAATATTAATTGATGCTAGCCTTAATAAATATTAGTATTAATAAAAAAACATTAAAAAAAATCAATTACGTATATAAAATTAACTTTAACTAGTTTTAATGGTTTATTTTTTATATTTTATTAATAATCAAATAATTAAGTTTGAATCGTAACATCACTTCAAAAATTTAAAAAGTTTAAAATATCTTACACTATTTCAACCTTGTTAAAAAAGATTGTTTGTATTTTTTAATGACTATAAGAAGACTATGCAAAAGATAACTGGTTTTCAAAAAATACCTGGGAACATCTACGAGTTGCGGCCGAAATCAAAGATTAAAAATTATAAATTTAAGATCGTTGTTGTTTTTTTACTTAAATTTTATTTTAACTTAAAAAATAGTGGAGCGCTTATTGATTGTTTTTCCTGCTATAGATGCCAGGTAGTGTGTGAGATATGCGAGGATCCAGTGTTATGTTCTTTGAGTTGGCTACCGCAGTCTTTTCCCAGCCAAGAAGAGCGGCTGGTGTGTACCGAGGTCGGCTTAGTCAGGGCGGGTTCCTCACTTTGGCCCGCGCAAAAAGTGATTTTTAAAATGCCGGCTGTGTGTGCAGAATGCAGAATATACTAAAATCCCGATTATCTATAGAAGCTCCTGCAAGTTTTAACACACTAGAGGATATTCCACCGACAGAAGTGCGCGCCTAACCGTATTATTTCCAACCCTATCGATGCTTATCACGGGAAATAACCTGGATAATATTTAGAGCTTTCAAATGGAGGTCTCCAGAAAACTTCGGAAATTAATTTTAACTAAAATTAAACTGTTTTTTTACAGAGCATTGGATTATTTTTTTGCAGTAAGTGGTTGAGTGTTTCTTAAATATATGATGATTGGTATATTGCGGCGTAGTGAGCTGGCACAGAGGGTTGGTGAGGTTGCAGTAGCCCACTATCTAGTACTCCTCGGGCGTTTCAAACGGTGAGTTGGAAGTTAAAAGAATGAAAAGGACGGGGTCTTTTCGGCTTCCTTCGTCATCATCGCTTTGTGATATTGGCTTGTTGCGCTTGCTTGCGGGACTTGTTGAAAAACTTGTTAGTCTACGTACCGGGGTAGGGTGTCATTAGTGTTCGGTTTCTGCGGCCCATTGCGGATCGCTATTCGTATTCGCCCACCCCTGATCGGATAATTGAATAGGCTTTTATCTCAGCGCACGGATTAAAGGATTCCAGCACTCATTATAGAATCTTAGACGCTTTATGGTTTTTAACGTGTTTAGCCCCCGGTCCCTTTCCTACCGCTCAGCTAACACGGTTCCTTATACCATGGCAAAACGACCCGTTAATTTATTGAACTGTTTGCTTAATTAAAGTATTACCAGCCATAAAACGAAACTTGTTTGTTATTCAAAACTGACTAATTGACGTAAAACCCAGAGAATATAAAGCAGATCATTTTTCTCTTTCTACCGTTAATATTGCTTAATCATTGCTTAGTTTAAATTTCATTGTTTGTGTTGTTCGATGAATTTCATAAATATTTATATTTGTTGCAGCAAAAAAATTAACTTAATATATTTTTTAATATTATTCCAATTATTATAATTTGTTGTTTATTCAATGTTTAAATTCACTAATATTACTTTTATAAAACAATACAAGTTTTGATTCTCCAAATAATTATTTATAATCTAACGCTTTTAGTGTAAGTAACATAGTTATTTTTGTAGATTTTACAAATCAGTTGGGTGCAACAAGAAAAACTCATTGTTTTTTATTAATTGATAAAAATATAGCCAAAAATTTATTTTAGTGGTTTGTTTATATTACAACAACAATGTTTATGAAAGAACACTTTAGAAAAGAAAACTTCTTTAAGTTTTTGTTAAAATATGTCTGGAACAAAATAAAAAAATGCCGTTTGTTTATTAAATTTAGTTTGACAGGTTATGTATTATTCATTACAAAGCTGATTAAGGTTGGGTTTTTCCTATCAAAAAGGCTCAAAAGAAGGTTTTATTTTTATCGGTTATTTTTTTAATTCGAATTTACATTAAAATGTAAAAAGTCAACACATATAGATATATTTCTACTAGAAGGTTTAGTTGGGAAGAATAATATATTTTAATATTTCAGGGCACAAGAAACGAGAACAGAAATTTTTATATTATTATATTTTTAGAATTTTTGGCATAAAAATTTAAAAATTTATATTAAATCAAAACTTTTTATTAAAAACTTTAAAGTCTGGTTAATACTTCGTCTTACATTGTAAATGTTCAAAGGACAAAACTAAAAACTTCAATTTTTTAAAATTAAAAACCTTTTTAGGATTTTTTTGCATTTTTGGCATTTGGACCTAAAGAAAAAATATAAAAAGGTTGAAAAATTTATAAAAACGCTCATAGATTGTCCAAAATCAAACTTTTAATTTTGGTCATTTAAACACTTTATACGTAGTATGTTCCGGACTTTATAGTAACAATGTCAGTTTTTTTTCATTATTTTCATTTAAATAAATAAAAACACATCTCTGTTTTTTTATTAATTTTTTTTCTTCACTAACAAAGACAATCGCTGAAAATTAGACATGACAGAAGTGATGTAGTGCGGGTTTAAAATTAAAATTCTTGTTTTCCAAAAAATCCTACGATTACTGAAGTAAAATGAAATTTTGTCGTCTGTATTTTAAATTAAAACTGAATTTAAAATTAAATCCAAACTTTGTTTTTTGTTTCAGAAAAATATTTTATATTTGTAATTTTTTCTGAAATGGAGTTTTAATATGATTATTTATTTTTTTCATAATTTTCAATTTTACAGGTTTTTTCTTTTACTGCTATATAAGTATAAACTTAAAGTTTGGTTGGGTAAATATCGGCGCAGAAAAACTCAGATTTTTTTCTTCACCAACTTGGTATTATTAGTTTTTATGGATTTTATGGCTTTTAAAATAAGATACTTTTAAACAAGACAGTTTTGCCACCATTTTAGACGTAAAAATCAAACTCATCAAATACACACCAATTCACGTTAATTTAATTAATATATCACAAAAATCATTTTTTGGCCCGAAAATAATACCAAATTTGACTATTTTTGAAAGCCTTCGCTTAAAATTTAATCGTTATGTAAAATAAAATTATATAAATATCGAATGGTGCTGCGCAGTTTTTAATTTACGTTTCTCTATTGAAAGTAAAAAAAATAATTATTTACTAAACCATACCTACCCTCAAACCAAACCTTCTATACGATTGGAGAATTAAGGTATGGTGAATCAATATAAAAAGTTGATGGTAATAAAAACATCCATTAAATTTGTGCGGTTAAGACGTTTGTTTATTAAAATTATGTATTTAATGGTGATTATTATATATTATTTATTTATTGATTTATATTTGTGTATTAACAATTAGGTGTATTAAAATTAAAAGCCACGTGGTCACAAAAACGTAATATGCTTATAGTACCAGGCGACATCAAGAGTTTCATTCAAAATAAAATTTAAATGATAATATTTTAGAACGGTCATTTGTTCTAAACGAATCTGCGACTGGGAACGGGCTGTATGCGAGTATCCAAAAGGGCTTGAGAAAGGAATACGTTCAACACAACCAGAGCGGGGCCCCGCCCACTTCTTGCAGCAACCAATCGTCCCCACCGCTGCCCAACGAAAGCACGGACTCAGGAATCTCCACGGCTTCCACCGGTGGCGGGGGCAAAATGCTCGGCTCTTTCCCCGTCCAACACCAAGTGAACGGGGACAGAGGCGCCTACCCGCCTCATGACGAGGATGACGGGGTCGAAGTGTCTGAGCCCGTCATCGTCAAGGCTCAACACAAACGGGCTACCATGCAGACTGCGGAGGACGGTTTGAAAAAAGTCTTCGGCGAGGAGGCCGCCAGAAATCCAACGGTAGAAGATGACAGGCTGGAGCGAAAACTGCGTCTAGGGGACGAGCCCATTGAGATCCTTATGGAGACCAAAATCACCTCCGCCGCTCCACTACACGCTCCTCCACCCGTCATGCCCAAACCGACTGTGACTGAGAACCACCTGGATTACCAGCAGGACTTCCAATACCGACCCGACGCCGCCAGGGCCGTGCTCCCTCCCGGGGTTAAGCGACCCATTAGTCCGCCCACCACTTCCGACGGTCAACCCAATCTCATTGACCTGGGACTAGTGGGTAAGGAGCGCTACGACCCGCAAAGCAAAGCCTTTTCCTACGTGCCTAAACAGGCCCTCCAGGATCACTTTAAGTCGCCCAAAGTACACCGCCGCTGGGTGCAGCAGGTGGAAGGTCCGGACGGAGAAATCGTGGAGGAACTGGGAAATCCAGATTTTGTAGTTGACGAGTGGACGACCAAGGGGACTCCTCATCAGCACTTGGAGGATTACAAGTCCTCCACGGCTCCTTCAGTCGCGCCTTCGGTTGCGCCGTCATCTCATTCTCACTTTACCGACTCTTCTGCTGTTAGTCACCGACACCTGAATGAGTCTCCAATAACCGTGGAAAACGAGGAAGTGGAAAAACCGGAGGTGAGTAATCCCCGCTCCAGAGTCCGCAAGACTAAATACAATAAGTACAAAACCCTGGACGATTACAGCTCAGACATGGACGACCTGTGCGACCCCGAATTTTATATGAACGTAACGGCCGGGAGCCAATTGCCGTCCAGCCAAACAAAGCCCGTCAATACTCGCCCGCGAAACAACGTTATTCAATCAAGCGGTCCCGGCGTTCAGAAAATGAGCACAAACTCAGGGAACTTTTCCTCTGCGTCATCAGCCCAGCCGCCGCCTATTCCTCCTCCCCCCGCCGACTCAGCGTTCTCTAGCAAGTCGGTAGGAGGCGGAGTTCCACCGCGCAAGCCCGAGCCGCCGATTTCATTCGCCCCATCCGCCCAACAACCGGAAAGGCTGAGTTTGAACGCCTCCATTCGCGACCTGGAGGATTCCTTCGAGCATTCAGGCAGAATGCCGTCCAGCAGGAACGTCCCTGCTTCCAATTCCCGCTATTCACACGGACCCCCGGCAAAACGAGGTGCTGCCAACTCCAGCTGGGACTTGATGGACGACGACAGGATACCCCGCCTTCCGGACCTTCCGCTCTCCTCTTCGCGGTCCGTGACCTCCACTCCGGTCCACGCGTACCGCTACAACCGATCCAACTCCGAGAGATTCTCCTTCTCCTCCGACTTCGACCCTGACGAGTGGCTGGAACAGCAGCTGCAGAAACTTCAACTCAAGAAAGAGCTCCAGGACCCGGAAGTGCAAAAACGCAAACAGCAAGAGCGCCTCCTTCTGGACGAACTCAAGCACATCCACGAAGACCAGTTGGTCACGAGGCAGAAGACTGAAGACGAATACTCACTGGAGAGCTTCGGAGCCAAGACTAGCGACCCCGTGGAGGACTGGAAAAAGGAAGAGGAACGTCTCCGCAACACCAGGTCTCCATTCATCGGCCACCACGCTTCTTCTATCGCCTCCAGGAGCAGCCAGGCCTCGCCCAACCCCGCCAGACGCAACCACCACTACGCTCGCCAATCCTCAGACGCGGATCGCGGGAGGAATGTGCACCACCCTTATGTGGCTGGGAAACCACCCACTCCACCGCCCAGGGAGCGGAGCAGAACCCCGCCCTCCTCGCCCAGAAGGATGTCGCCCATTCGCAACCCGCCTTCTTACGACCAGGTCATGGCCAGACGGGCCACGCCCCCTCCGCCAGAAATCCCACCCCACCCACTCGGCTATGGCAGTGGTGGAACAGAGACCATGGACTCGGAAATTCCTAACGGTCGGCGTTTTCGGGCTGCGGCCACGGGATTGGACCAACTGGAGTCTCTCTTGTGGGACTCGGACGAACCGACCAAGCCCGGCGTAAGCTCCGCCACTCTGGACTCTATGAGGCAAGTCCACCAATCTCCCAAATCTATTCTGAAAAAGACAAAGACACCCGGTGAAATGTATAATGTAAGTGTTTTTAAATTTTTTCCTAGTTTATTTCTAATTTCCGAAATATGTCTATTTTTCAGTGAAAAAAATTTACCTATGATGTACAAATATTGTACGTAGGAATTATAAACCTTTAGCAAACTTTGCTATTTTTTTATAAAACGCCGAAGTAACTAAACTAAAAATTATTTTCATATAAAATAATCTCGCTAAATTTTTTTTTGTGAAACAAATTAGGCGTGGTTTTTTTGTGGAACTCTCCACGAGAAGTTTTTTATTTTTGTTAAACTTGTGTATTTGAAAATTTTAAAACCTTATTTTAAATTAGTTGGCGAGGTAAAAAATGTGTAAACGAGATTTATAAACTATTAATTTGTTCTGCAGTCTTTATTTGTTTCGTCTTTCAAGTTTCATTAAAAAAAGTTGTTTTTTTGATGTTTATTTAAACTTATTGAAAATTCGTCTCTCTATCTGCATCTTAAACAAATCTATGATATATTACATAAATTAATCAAAATCTTTTCCTTGTTTTAGAGAGTTGAGAATGGTTCTGGAACGTCTCAAGCTTCTAATGGATTTATTAACTCCTCAGGTACGAATTTTTAGTTTGGGATTGCCAACAAAATAGTCTGCAATCAACTGTTAAAAATTTTTGTTACACCAACCACATTTGCGCTCTTTTTATTGTCGCATTACGCCTAATTTAAAAATTGAACGAATACTGTAGTAGTGCTTTTAATCATAAAACTAATCCAGAGTTCATTATCAAATATCTAGACGATGTATTTATTCATTTATTAAAAAAAGAATATCTGCCAAATATTGATATAGATGTTGGAAGCCTTTAAAAATATTTACCTATTTTTTCCAAACAAACGTCTTTGTTGATACGTTGTAAAACTTGTGCAATGCGCATATTTTTGAAATATTTTTAGTTAATACAAACATTGACTAAAAACTTTAATTTTACGTCTGAAAAGTGCAATTGTTTGGAACGACGTTACTAAAATAAAAAAAACAACAAAGTTTGAGAATTACTCATTTATGTATTACCTGCATATTTTTTTCGTACATACTTGCTTTTAGTGTTTTAGACATCCTAAAAACATTTTTTTTTAATTTAAACATTAAAATTTTTAAAAACGATTGTTTTAGCAAATTGAAGAAAAATAAACAATATTATTGTTTATTTTTTAGTTTTAGAGCGAAAAATTTGCTTGTTGCGTAATTACGTTGTAATTCGATCGTGTGTATTCAGGATCCGATTAGGAATTGGTCTTCTTCTATCTAATAGCAAACGTTAAAATGCTCATTTACTGAATCAACACAAAGACAGAGAGACATTTCACCACTATAAACACGTCATTTATTTTTAACATGAAATTTTAATGTTCAGCCTTTGAGGGTAAAAAGATTCAGGGAAAGAAAATGTACGATAATATTTAATTTTAAATTTATGTTTAATTTGACATTTTTTTCAGCTTGATTTGTAATAAGTAGCTAACACCTATAGAAAACGAAACCGAGACAAAAGAAAGTGTGGTGTGGAAATTACACTTGTAATTATAGAATGTTTTGTTCTGATTTCTAGGGCCGAACGCAGCAAATTCAGTTTCGAAAGCTCCGCAGCGATCTGAGCAACCGATTCAAAGATCTCAAATATCTGATAGAGTTACTGGCTACACAGTGGTAAGTATGCTATATTCGAGAAAGATAATAAATGAACGAAACATAAAAATGTTTTTTTTTACTTAAAGATAATATTTTCCGTATTTTTTATAGCGTATGTTTTTTGGCTACTCAAAGTATTGACGAAAAGGTTAAATTTCGTAGTTTGTGTTGGTAAGAATGTAATCATGTGAACAAAAAAAAAATACCGGCCACAAACCGACCAAAGGAAAATTACAAAATTTAGCTTTGCTGTCCATAGATTTTCATCCCTGCGAAGTAAACACGTGCTACAGAAACATAGTGGATATAACTTTTTATAGTATAAATTGTTATTAATGTTGTTTACTGAAATCTAGCCTTATTAATGTCACGCATAATGCCGAAAAGATATTCTAACATATTTATTCAAAAAGATTTTAACATATAAAATATATTCATGAGAAGTACAAAAAAATAGTTTGAATAACTACTTATTAAATAGTTTAAAACAATGATTTTTTAATAATCGATGTTGAAAATTTTCTGATAGTCAAATAATCAAATTAAAACAATAAAAATAGTCAAATTTCACAAAAATTATGGTTAAAATGACGATCAATTCGTCAATTGCCAAACATTATATATTACGTTTTTAAAGCAATTTGTTTTTAGATTTATCTAATTTTAAAAAAATAATAAAAAATCCGGATCGAAATTTAATCCATCCGTAAAACACGCCTTTACCGTTATCTAGAAAAAAACAGAGTTTTCAGATTTTTTTAAAATAAAAGTAAAAAACTTTTTAAAATCGTTAAAAAAACTCTCTAGTCAAATTTTCCTCCATAAGTGCTCAATTAAAACTCGGTTTTAATAATAACTCATTCTTTTTGTCTTATTTATTGTTTTATGTTAAGTCACTTTTTTAGTTTCTTATTAAGTAAGAAGGTATTTTTTTTGGGCAGACAAGAGTATAAGTTTTTTATTAAGCGAAGAAATTTTTTGCCTTGTCCAGCCTTGTATAATGCTCAAGTTTACTGTGTACCCATTCTTAAATAATTTTGGTCCACAAATAAACTACTTTTGTCTTGAAGAATCACCAAGAAACTAATTTCTAATTATTTACAAGAGTTAAAATATTATTGAAACAAAAAAAGGTGTATACTAAGTAATATTTCTAATAATAAGTTAAATTGGAAATAAGAATTTCATTCCACTTATATTTACAAAAATAGTCATAATTTATTTTTGTTTAGTGTTTTATTTTAAGTATTGATTGAAAAAAAAATTATTGCCTAAATAAAATGCTAATCTACTTTTAATCGATTTATTAAAGTAACAAAAAATAAAGTGTCGTTAGTTCAAATTAATATGTGTTTACAAATTTTATGCAAATTTTTTTTGTTAAACTTGACGCTTCCTGGCGTCTTTTGAGTTTAATCTTCTATATAGTTTTATTAAAAAATAAAGAAGGATGATTTGTGAGAAACTAAAATTTTATGAACTGTTTCATCGAAGGTCCCGCCCGAATCGAATCAAAAATAAACATTATATCCTACTAGAATTTTTTGATTTTTTTTAATATCCTTTCATACTTATCTAAAATTTTCTGCTAATATAGTAGCGCATTTAATAATTAAGCACTAATTGAACTTAATCGATGTTGTAGGTGGAGTCCGCAACCGCAAATCGACCAGAAACTCCAGCTTTTCCCATCAAGCGAACGGAGACACCGCTACCTTACCACCCTCTGCTATTCGAAGGCGCCGATCCCAGCGACGATCCCCGAAGTCCTGCCTTGCCGCGAACCCCCTACTCCCGCCCCCAAACAGCCCCACCCATACAACAACACAGAGCCAATCGCAGTCCGTCTCCGGGTTCCATGTACTACGGACAAAGTCGAAGGTCCAGCCTCACTTCTTTAGGTATTTTTTTTATAATTTAAACTTTCCCCTGCCGAGGTCGCTTGATGTTTGTCAAAATACAATTTAAATGGTTTTAATTATCGTTTGATGTTTTTTGAAAACAGTTTTTTTAAACAGTCGCAAATATCGTTGTCTTTCCTTTTAAAAATTATTTAGTTGCAATTCACACGTTGCTAATTAACGCGTAACCAGGAACTTTTCCAGTAAAGACTAGTGAATTCTAAAAAAACAACTGTAAAACAAATATTTCTAATATTTTAAAAATTTTGATGTATTATTGACGCTACTACACACAACAAGTTTTATATTCAGACACTTCAAGCATTGTAATGTACTAATTTTTAAATAAAAATTGAGCAAATAGGATTTTAAATTTTAAATTTTGATCTATGTTTTGTGCAGATCTTGATGCTTTGAGGTTTTGCTTTGCTTTATTATTGTTTTCCTAATGTAATCGAAAAAAAAACATGAAATAAAAAACCGCGCTACTTTCCATTACTCGGACGTTTTTTTTTAAACTTTTTTGGGGCACGGCCAAAGCATATTCTACCTAGTCAATCGAGGCACTTTAATACTTTATAAATAGGGTTTTTTGAGCGGACAACTTATATATGTGTAATGGTTCCTATTAAGTCGTGTGCCTAAATTAAGGTTTACCCTAATTAGGGACCTTCTAAATAAAAGGTCTCTATTAACACCGTCGTGGTTAAAAATATATATATTTCCAAGTTTCTTTTTAAAATGTGCGGCACTTAGGGTTTCTCAAGTTGAGGTATTGTAAATGAATTTTTAAGCGATATAAAGTCAAATAAATTCTATTTCAATTAAAGATAACCATACCTAAAAAGTGTTTTTGCCGATAGGCCAGTATTCAGTTACACTACCAGAATTTTTTTGTACAGCTTCGTATTAACTACAATCGTACATTGCAATATAACATGTGAAACTGGTTATTTAACAATGATACTAATACACAATAATTTACTTGTATCACTTAAAAACCAAATACGCATTTTTAGACATTATTAAGGATTGGTATACAATGTTTAAAGTTTTTTCCTAAAACATGGAAAATGTATAACATTGCACAAGCTTATTTGATTCGTTTTGTTCATTTGTTATTAGTTTGGTAGTTTGGCAGTTTATTAGTTCGTATTAGCTTCTAAACAAAAATTAGAACAGAATTTTCCGGAATTTCACATCTTTTTGAGAAAAGGATAAAATTATTATATTTTATTACGCAAGCGGAAAAGAAAAGCGGATAAAGATTCCAAAACAAACTGAAAAATTATTTAATTAGCAGCAACTAAATGCTTCGGGCGTATTTTTCCGCCAGATTTCATTGTATAGTGCTCGTTAGTCCATATACATTATAGGAGGCTTATTGGTATTAGCTCCGACAAAGCATATAGGTAATCCGCGCGTTAAGGAAACCTGTTGTGATGTAAAGTTGTGTCTCCTGAGAAGAGCCCTGGAAGAAGGACAGTCAAAGTTTATCTTGGGTTGTTGTCAAATATTTGAGCAAGAGGACGAAGCCGAAAACTCCAGCTCAAAGTGTCTAGCACTGCTCATCTCTTAACTGTTCAAATGAAGACCGCTGCGGCTTTTTCTGGAAAAGATCTATTTCAAAATATGTCAAGTGAAAGCGCTTCTCACTGCGCATCCAGAACTGCTTAAATAAATCCCTGCTCTCTTTTCTTCTTCTGTATTTTTTGTAAAAACCCGGGATGTCTCTGAGAACAATTATATTTCCTATGGTCACATTCTAAATGGAGGCTTTTCTGCAGCATTTTCTCTAAAAATTTCGTCCGACCAGTTTAAGTTAGTTTTAGTCATGTATCTTCAATTAACCGCGACTAGAATTGAAACTAAACTGCAGAATGGTTCGGCTAAGCACGAGAAAGAAGTTATCGATGCGACAGTAGACACTTCCAACGAAAAATCAACCATTTGTGAGAAGAAAAGTACAAAAGAATTGGAAAAGAAATTAAAAAATACAGAAGAACAAAATTGTAACGGGTCGGCAAAATCCGTCAGCATCACCTTCGAACAAGAAAATAACAAAATAAATCATAAAAACGTTGATCTCGATCCCGTCGTACTAACAGACGACGATGGGCAGCCGATTTACGATTCGCTTTACCATTTTCAAGCTACACAAGAGACTAAAGAAAAAAAGTTTAAAAATCCAGATATCAAAGAACTACCTACTGAAGAGGAATTGCCAAGACATGTGCGCCGTCAGTGTTCCTGCGATTGGGTACTGGTTCGTAAGCTCCCAGTCATATCCGGTATTGTATTCCGATGCGCCTCAGGTAAAAAACGATATTTAAAAATTTTAAGTTGCCTAATTCAATTAAAATTGATTAGAGCCATTAAACCATATTGTCATAAGCAATAAGCATAAGGCATTTGTCTATTTTTTTGTGATACAACACTGCTGGAAAAATTAGGTTTGAAGATAAGCATACGTCGTTCTTATGTCTGATTTTAGCAGAGTATCTACTGATTTAAAATATTCACTGTAATAAAACTTTAAAAAATAACTCTGTGTTTTTTAATATACGGAAGATAATTGAAAGAGTGGCCTTTAATGAAAATTTTAACACAAGGAAATTTTTGACTTGAGCCCATTTGTAGTAAATTTACTTAGTAGAATATTTTAACTTTTAAAAATGATTTTTACAAAATTGGGAGAATAGCATAGGTTTGAAAAAATGTTAAAATCTTTCTTGTTAAAATTCAACTCTGGAATAAATTAATCAGAAGAATCCAAATAGTTTTTATCTAAAACCCGATAGTTCTAAAATAGTAAGACATTTTTTTATAAAATTTAATTTTTAAAATGTTATATGTTTAAAAAATTTATTTAATTTTTACACGCTTTTTGACACTAAAATATATTTCGTAACAAATTATTTAAATTAAATTTTTTTAAAATAAAAAATATATTGTTAACAGGGTAGAGGGTTTTTTGAGCCACAAAAAAAATTGAGAGTCCAGAACAAAAAAAGACAAATTTGGTCTTTGGATTGGGCTTAGGTTTTAGCAATTGACACTTTTGACTCTGTTTTTTATTTTCGGTTTAGATTTACGTTTTGACTTATAAGTGAAATACATACATATGATTGATCTCAATGAGTGACAGTATATTGGTCCTCTCATGTCTCAATACATTTTACAAGGCCAGTCAAGCGTAATTTTTCCATAGTTTTACGTATAGTTTGACATATTTAAACTTTGGACTCCAACCAGGGATGCCTACTAGAATTAAATTTTAACATGTATATAGTGTAACATGTCCGGTGTTAATTCTAGTATTGTATTGTATAGTATATATCCCCAAAATAATTCTAGTATAGTAGTATAGTATAATTCTAGTATAGTAGACATTCCTAGCTCCAACCACTTTATTTCCGGTTTACAAGTTACATATTTCGGTTTTTAAGTTTCCAACTTTTAGTCCCAAGATTCTCATTTTCTGCTTAAAATCACCTTAGCTCTAAATTCTTTAAATTTTATAGTTTTAAAAAATTGTTTTTATTGAGATGCGCGAATGTTGGGTTATGCTGGAACAAACTATAGTTTACCTAAAAATAATGTAAGCTAAAAAGTTTCGCAAAGGGTTTTAGTCAACAAATAATCCCAGGAATCAATAATTATTCTTGTACAAAAACAATATAATATAGCTAAGATAGCGATTGAAATCATATCGTTTGAAGAATTAACCCTTTTGTTGGTAAGATATGATCCAGGAAAAAATAAAAGTTTACATTAATTTTCGTACGCACTGTTCTGTACTTAAAACTATTAGAACTGATTAACTAATTGATTATTTCTATGTACGTTATTGAAACATTGCAAATTAAAAAGATTTTAGGGTGACATTTAAAAAAAATCAAAAATTGTATTTTGTCTATGACAACATCAGAAGATTGAAAGTAATATGCGGCTTTAAAAATATTTAGCTGCTTTTTTATGTTTGATTAAAATCTTTTTTCATATAAATAAATTGACAGCATCGCTTCAAAAAGCATTTATAATATAAAAATATCGGAGATATAATACAAAGGGTCGAGCTCTAGTGTGTGTATTAGTGACTAAAAATGTGGGATCATAAAAAGGAAATCCGAAAAAAAAACACGTCTGTTAGTAAAACTGAAATTGTTAAAAGGCTCCAAGGTAGATTTAATTAAAGCTGACAGCGATGTGTATTAAATAAAATTTTTACAAGATTTGTTTTGGTTACCATTTTAACTATAAAAGATTTTATTTATGCTTATGGAACTATCTTTTTGTGGTGGGGGTGTGTGGGGTGGTTTGGGGTTTTTTGGGTTGGTTGGTGTGGGGGGGGGTTTTTTTGTGTTGTGTGGGGGGGTTGGGGGGGGGGGGGTGGGGGTGTGGTGGGTGGGGGGGGTGGGATTTTTTTGGGGTGGTTGGCTCGTGGATCTCTTTGCGTTTAGCTATTATTGTGAGGCGTTTTTCTCGCATATGTTTTTTGTTGGCTTTTATCCATTTTGTTTGTTGACGCTATTTTTTTCTTTCTTTTGTGTGTCTTTGAATTGATATATATTTGGCTGACAAAATTATAATATTTCTACAATTGGTAGGTAACTAGATGCGCGGCCAGCCTTAATTTCGGCCATTGGCTGTTACTGTATTTTTGTCATGCGCAAAGTTATAAAATAAACTGCGCACGACTAGATAGACGACATTATAATCTGTCTAGCCGTATCCCGTTTATTTCATAATTTTGAACATGGCAAAAATAACAGCCGGCGTGGTCGAAATTAAGATTGGACAAATTTAAGTCAATTAACCTATATAACTTTTAATCCAGGCTATGCCTGTTAATTTATATATTACAGATCATACTGAACCATTTGATTATAGTCTAAGCATAGTTTTTCACGTTTGCTGCAGCGTAATAGTGTCTTATGTCCAACAGTTTTTCATATCAATAAAGTGTTTTGGAGTTTGTAGTCAAAAAATAAATTACGACCATGAATCGTTAAACCCAGATTCCGTCAAGAAGCGTCAATTTTAAAAACAAATTCTTTTGCATAAACAGCGTTAATAATTTAATATTAAAAAAGTTGGAATGTTTAGAAAAACGCTAAGATTAATACGTTAAGTAAGATGCTAAACTCCAATTAATTTACTTATATTTAAACGTTTTTTTGCTTTTGGAGAATCTCCATGGAGTCCATTTCTATTTATTTGGAATGTCTAAAATATTATTAAGTATATAATAAAAAACCTCATAAAAGGGAAAATTAAGTTTTATTCTAAACAATTTAACATTTTGTACTAAAAATTTAGAATTTTGCTCATATTACTATTATGATTAATTAGTATTTAGCGTTTTATTTTAATATTTGTTTTAAACATAAACATAACATTTTGTAAAAAGTAATCTTATGTTATATTTTTTTAAATCGCAAAAAAATCAGAATATCGTTATCAAATATAAAAACGATTATCAAAATAATGCAATAAAGAAAAACAAATTGCAATTATTTCTCTGCATATAAGCAAAACTGAAAGTAATTAGAATAAATTTAAATCAAATATAAACAAACAGAACTTAACTAACAATTTAAAAGTTGTTTTTGATTTAGAAGCGATGGAGCCTTGGGAACTTGGAGCCAAAAATAGGAAACTTTGAGTCGTAGGTTAGGAACCTGGAACCGTAAGTTGGGAATTTGAAGCCAAAAATAAAAATCGCTAAAACGTGTACCTATGCCTGAGCGAAGCCTAAATCTAACCCGAAACCAGTTTTTTTCTAATGGCTCCAAGTTCCCATTGCTCGTGGCTCCAAGCTCTCAAAAATTTTCCACGGTTCTAAGTTCCCTGCTTGTGGCTCCAAAGACACCGTACCGTTTTTTTATTTTAAGCAATGTTTAAGCAATCTGAAATAATTATCAATAAACGGCTTTGACATTTTTTATAACAGAAATTGTTCATTTATGAATTTAAATTAACTAAAATTTTGTAGTTTTAAAGTATATTATCAGAGATTTAGTACGACCTGGAACATACTAAACTCTCTTGATTTAACCCTTCCCTAAGTGATGACCTTCGAGTTTAATATTTTGTTTTTCAAAAGTATAATAACGCACAATTATACCGTTTACAGTTGACTATGGTTAAAATATATCTGGTTCACTTCATAAATTAGTATAAGGACATAAAACCAATTAAAATTGTTTGGTTATGATTAAAAAAAACTAATTGGAAAGCAGTATTTTTATTAGATTTCTTTTTTCCCGAAATATATACAAACTAAAGGTAAACCCAACGTGCTGCAACAGTTGTTCGTTGGATTAAAAAAATGCCCCCCATTAAGTAACCACTCAAATCACGAGAATCTTACGTCACTTTATCAGCCAATTAGATTGAATTTAATATGGCATTAAATTGAATCTAATTGGCTGATAAAGTGACATCAGATTCTCGTGATTTGAGTAATTACATAATGGAGGGGCATTTTTTAATCCAACGAACAACTGTTGCAGCCACGTTGGGTTTATCTTTAGTCAACTTTATCTCTTATAAAATTTACATTTTGGCTTTAAATCGAGTAATTTAATATATCATTGTTAAAATAAAGTTTTTATTTTTTTTAATATTGAACCGTTTTTGTTAAAAAAATTCGTTGTTGTTAAATGGTCGATTCTCGATTCAATACTGTAAATCATCTATAAATTTTGCATATTTTTTTAAAAACCCGGGATTTTAAAAAAATCTGCATTTTGAATAATTGTTTTTAGAAAAACGTCATAACCGCAAGAGTTTATTTGAGTTCTCTTATGTCCTCTTGCAAAATTACGAGGTCAGCTGAATTAATTCTTTTGTAAAAAATTATTTTTGCGTTTATATTCAGTACGTTAATGGCTTTACAGTTTTTATAAAGCGTCATAGTATTACAATATTTTATCTATTTTACAATAACTGCAAAACAAATACGTGTTATTCATTCAGTGCCTTTGAAACGCAGGTCTAGTTCATTTTGTTGGGCAACAAAACTATAATCTTTGTTTCTACAAACACGGTTTTTTAACGTTAATTTACTTAGATCACATTCTTATGTGTAATTAAAACCATGAGAAATCCTTGTTCTTTCAGTGTTAGTTCTAATTTTGGGCTTTTTTCCTTAGCTGCTGGCAAATTTTTACAATAAGCAACTTCTACTGTTGATAATTTTGAATTATCGAATTTTTATATTTTCTTTTAAGAAATATGATATTCCTTGGAAATATTATTATGAAATTACGAATTGTTATTGATTTACTGATCTGCGATTTATTTAGTTCCTCTACCATTTGTAAAATAGCTCGGGTTGGTGTAGCGAATTTTATAAAACTCAAATAAAGTAAAAATACATTTATTTATATTTTCAGTAAAATAGAAAAACGAAAAAATATTCTTGATAACAATAAAATATATAATATTAGTTTTAAAGCACCCGAGCCAATCTGGATTCTAGACTACTATTTAAACAATGTAAAAATTGTGTTTGGGTGGGAGTATATTGAATGCGGGTAGAGTAAGTGTTGAGTAGTTGGGGTATCGTAGGAATGTTTCATCCGATACTGAAGGTTCACACACGCCGATATAGAAAAGCGAAGAGACGGATGAGTAGGACCGCGGTTTTCTGGCAACAGCTGTTCCGGCAATTACCACAACAGCTCTCTGCACAGTTCATTACGACTCATTGCCGTTGTGCACATTTGCCCACCACATGCCAGAGGTTTATTTTGATACAAAACTTATATGGCTAAAAAAATATACTATTTTTGTTGGACTATCGGAACAATGAAAGTGAATGGAAATCAATATGTGAAATTAGTGGAATCAAAAAGTTGATTTTCCGTAATTAAAAAGTGGGCTTATATTTTGGAAGCTGATTTATTATGCTTTATCTTTAGTTTTAAAAATTTTTAGCAATATACTTTGTTACTTATTACAAAAAGAAAGTTGCTGAATATATTGCATAAGCTAAGGAAGGCAATAAGGAAGTGTGAATTACGGACAGGTGTGCACAGGTTGGGAGCAAGGCGATAAAATGTGCCATTTCCGCAACGGAACACCACTGGCTGTGTTCTGTGCTGCCGACTGAAAACTGGAGCTCATTGTTGCTCGAAAGCCGGTGCTCGGGCCGTGGGTCGAAGGCGCGGAGTTGATAGTGGATACGGATTGGGTCTGAACAGGCGCGAGAACCCGATTTTCCTCCCCTTTACACAGCCTGCCGCGGCCCCAGCTTCTTATCGCGGAGGAGCTTTTGTTCGACTGTTGTAGCGTCTAGTATATAGCTGTGTGAGCGCGCAGAGGAACTGCACGCGCCGTATAGCTGTGGGCGCAGCGAGAAAGAGCATTAGCCAAGTTCGCCGGGAGGACAAGCAACGGACGTGTAAAGGCACCTTATCCCGCGCCCGGCTTGGGGTCCGCCCTGGCTGCGTTGAGTAATAATCGCCTATCCAAACAGACGCCCTCTCTCTCGCTTTGGGCAGGAGCTTCTTTTTTCTTGTGAGCAAAATCTGATCTCCGCACGTTATGTTTATGTTTGCTGACTGAGCGCGACCTGCTAATTGGGTCTCCCTCCGGTTACCGGACACCCACCTTCTCTACCTCATTCGTGTCAGGACCCTCAGTGAAGAACTCATTAGCGCTCCTATTCCACCCTCACTTCCATTCCGAGCACCCAGAGCTTCACCAGCTGGCCAGTTGTATTGCCTTTTTATTTTTTGTACTATTTTTCCGCCATTCCAAATGGATCAGCTGCGGATCATCTTTAATAAAAAGAAAAAAGGAGGTAATTTTTTTATGTTTTATATTTATTCGGACCTCCCAGGCAGTAACAGAGCTACAATATTTTTTATATTTTGTTTTCTAGTATTTGTTTGATTTGAATTTTGTGGGTCTATTTGTATAATTTAAGCCACATATTGACATCCAGCCCGGTTTTTTGTTTCCTTTTCTGCAGATTTAAAACATTTTTTGTTTATTTAATTAAACATGTCTGAAAATAGATCTAAAGTGCATTTTGCTATTTTTTTAATTTTAAAAAAATTGACAAATATAAATAATATTTTAATTTGAACTTATTTTAAAAAATTGAGTAAGACTCTTTGAAGTTAAAACGAATTTAGCAGGTAATTTGAAGGTAATTGCTGAAGGTACAAAACTATTCACAGTGAAAAAGTGCTGTTAATTTGCAAGATTGTAGCCACTTAATCTCTTTGTCTGCCTGTCTCGTTTCGTTTTTTTTATAAAAAAGCGATTTAAAACGAAAGCTTATAATGCATTGCATTATAATTAACCAAAAATCATTCAACTTTATGTTGTTTTTTTTGTTAAGTTAGTCCCTGATCCTATAATTTTAGTTTTTTTCTTTTTACCATAATTCAAAATATCAAATAAAAAAAACAATTTTAGTAATTCAAAAAAAAAATTGTCGAATAAGATCAAAATCTATTTAGGAACTATAATGAGAACATTACAAAAAATCAAGGTTTTGAAGTTGTTCAGTGTTCAGTGTGAATAATAAACCGGGACTCTCAATCAACAAGGACAAAAGTTTGCACAAATAAGTCGCAATATATAATTAAACATCTTCGATCTATTGCCTTGCTTTACTTGTTATGTATTTTCGGAAAACTGTATACAATCCAGGCATATAGTCAGACTATAAATTATATTTATTTTTAATTAATTTATTATTATTTTATTTATTTAATTGATTTATTTTTTAGCTTAAAGGTGTAAATATTTTTTCTGGGTTTTTCCAAAAAATTTCCGTTCTTTTTGCTCTAAAACTTTTTGTTTTTGCTATTATATATTAATGCAAATATCAAAAACACGTCGTTTACATACTGTTTGAATTTGTTTAATTTATTTTAATTAATTAATTAAAAATCTAATAGACGCGTCAAAAACATCCTGCTTGTTTTTTTTAAATAAAATATTTTAAATTAATTATGGCCGTTTTTTAAAATTGATTTTTAATTAATTTAATTAGTTACTAAAATTTTGTAATTAGTAATATATCTTCTGTAGTATTTTTGTGGACTCTATTCAATCTTGCAACTAAATTCGTATGCACTACCATTGGCATAGTATTCTACCAATTTTAACTTGAGTATAAACTGACTGGTTCAGATATAAATACATAGTTAAAATATTAGGTTTGCAAAAACTTTTGCTTTTGCGTTTTTTGCTCGTTTTGTTGGCTTTGATCCTATTTTTCTTTTTCTTTTTTTCGCCACGATGTATATAGCTGAGGGAGGCGATAATCGTTTTTGGGAAACAAGAGGATGAATATGCTTTGCCGACACCCGCACGCCTCTTTAGTTTAGTCGCCAGGTGACAATTGATCTCAGGCGGTGGTAATAAATATCCTATCCTGTCCATATTGTGTGCATACGACACCACCTACCTCCCATGTCGGCGCGTGAGAATTAGAGGAAATTAAGTAATTTCTATCTAACCGGTTCCGCTGCGAGAATTTTCCCGCACTCCTGCATTTTGTACCGAAATTTTCGGAAACGAGTACACACTTCTTTTTTGCGTGTCAGCACAGCTGCTGCTCACCTGTGTCGCCCTAGTGAGCTCCGAAACTGGACAAAATACCTCTCTCTCTCTCTGCTGCGAAAAGGAAATATTTTTGGACAGTGACTTGAATTGGTTGAATGTTAAACACCGTGGGTGTATACTACTATACGCATTGCGAAAGGATTGCGATCAGCAGCCAATTTCATGCTCTCTACGCTCTTTCCCTTTTTTTACGCGGCTACGCATAACAGTGAGCATTGAAGAACCACTGCCACGAGTATTTGCAGTATTAAAGTGCTCCGCTGGGAATAAATATTGCGGCTAACAAGATATAAATCACGGAAAGAAAGGGTTTTCATACGCTTGCGTTCGCAAGATCACCCACTAACTTCGTAATCCCTGCTGTGGGCGAAGAATAAAGATTCTGCGGCCTTAATCTCTGGCTCTCCAAAGTCTCCCCGGGGAATTGTGAAGTTTGCTCTCGTTTTTTACACCACCAGAAAACGTCTTCGAGAAGATTGAGAAGGTCGCTTGTCAATACCCCAGTTTGTCCGGCTTCTTTTTGGAACAGATTTATTTTGCAGTGTCCATACGGCTTAATAATAAGAAGAAGAGTTCACAGCTGTTGGCTTACAATCGCTTCTCTGCCTAATCCGGACGCGAAAACGGGCTAAAGGCAGAAGGAGCCGAAAATATCGGTACTCATAAATTTTTTAGCAGCAGATGAATTTTCTTCCACGCATATTCCTGCGGTCTAAAGAAAGCTGCTTTTCGTCATTTTCTTAAATAAGCCCCACTACGGCCGGAAGTAGGCGTTAACCGAAATAGTCCATTATATATTTCGAGCCACAGAAAGTGACAACGGTTCTTTTAAAAGACTGTGTTTCCTCGGGCGCCGTTATTATATTGGCTTGCTAATCCGCTATTTTTTTCAATTGAAAACAACCGAGCGCTGCTAGGTGGAAATCTGACAGCAAGCTTCCGGTGCTAAAGCGCCCGAAGCAGAGCGAGTGGAAGCCCTTTGATTTCCGAGCTTGTATACGACTTCGACATCTATTAACCAGTCGTTAAACTACGCGTGTGCTAAATCCATGACAATTGCCAACACAGCGCGTGCCACCACCCACAACTCAGCTAATATATAAAACTCGTCCACGAGATAAAATCGAGCCTCGGATTCTGGCAGTACGACCGCCCTTTTGGCGAGAGCGGAGGACATCAAGTCGCAATAAGGGGATATCTTAATAAATCACTTTCCCCTCGGAGAATTAAGAAGTTCGTCGGTAGTCATCATCGACGCACACACAAACACTCACTGTTTCCCGCCTACATTCGCCTCTCCACTGCTTTTGTTTATGCGGGAAGAATAACAGTTTGCACTCGCGGTTGCATCGTTTTCATCCACCTGTTTCGCACTTGGCAAGGGTGTATAGCGCCTTTCCAACGAGGACATCCCTCCGCGTCTCCTTCCCTCCCCGGTCTCCAGATTGTCGTCTGTGTGGCGAAGGACGCGGATTTAAAGCGGATAGACTGTGCTTTATCTGAAAGAACTCGATTTTTTATTTTAATCGCTCTTGAGTGACGGTTTGAAATTGAATAGGAAAATGGATTCCTCCGTGTTAAGCAACGGATCCCCCGGTAAAAGGCAACCGACCAGCGCTCTCAGTTCTCCGAGCACAAGCAGCGATCACAGTGTTTACTCCCCCACCTGTCAGAAGAGAATTTCACTGAAGCCCAACGAAAGTCTTTTGGATACTCTTCACAGAGAAAGTGCGACTTTTTAATGCCTTCTTTGGACTTTAAATTTAGTTAAAAACCATTACTTTTATCTTGCAATGTAATGTATAGGTTGGGCAATAATCGGTCGGAAAATGCGGCTGCCAAAGATGTATTAATATTTTAACGATTTTTGTTAAAGCATAAGTTTATAATGTAAAAACTATAGTAAAAGTCCATTTTTTTGTCCTGATAACTTTAAATTTCTTTGTTGCATTTACAGAAACACCGTTTTGCTTCTTTATCAATTAAAACTTCTTATTTACAAAAACAAATTTCGTTTTAAAATTCTGATCAAGTCTCAGTGTTTAATTTTTTTAATTCCAAACCTTTATCTTCAGAGGAAGTGATAAATTGCTATTGTGGAAAAATTGAAGTATATTTTTCATATTAACAAAATGATTTTTAAAAGGACAATTTTAAACTATTTGTTTCGTCCTTGGTTTATTGAACAATTATATCAAATTTCCACATCCCTAAAATGTAAGAAATTATATTGTTTTCGAAACAGTGAGTTAAATTAAAAAAAAAACTAATTACAAAATTGTAGGGTAACTGACTTAATTTCGGCCACCTTTTTCTAATTTTTTGAATAAGTTTTTTCTGTTTTTTCCAATGGACCCAAAATTTGGTCTAAAAATCAAACGATAGCTATTTTTGTTATTCCAGTGCAAAATTTTGAAATTTCTGTTACATTTAATGATCAGTGGAGATTTAAAGTTTCGTTTTTATAGTGGCCGAAATTAAGGTGCGAGCCATTAACTTCGGCCACATTGAAAAAACTGGCTATAACTATTGCCAAAACGGACAATAAAAGTTTTTAAAGGTTGCAAATTTATCCTTAGGTATTGTTCTTGGTACATATAACTTAATTTTTTCCGTTTGCAAACTTTAATAGTTATTAGCAAGACTTTAAATAATTATGTCAAAACCTTAAAAAAACAAGTTTTAAACACCTGTATTTTTTGTTGAATTTTTATTTTTGGCTTAAAAATCCGTCAAAAAGTTATACGAGCTAACAAAATTCTTTATAATTACGGTAGTACGATGATATTTAAAAACAGCAAAAAAATGCAGGCTCTTTGACCTATATTTTAAGGTGGCCGAAATTAACGGAATCTTAAAATGCGCAGTTAGTTAAACGCATTGCAAAGTGATTTTGAAGAAAATATCAAAACATGAAAATTGACAACTTTGAGCCTTAAATAGAAGATATTTTAAGGTTATGTAGTGCTTCGTTCTAAATTTGATGCAGTTTAAACATAAAGCAAAAATTAATAAAATCACAAAAAATTAACTTTTTGTATGAAAATGTTGATAATGCAGAATAAGAAAAACAAAAAACTGTTGCAAAAACACTTTATTCAACATTAATCCAGTTACTTTTGTGCTAGTTTTTTGTGTTTTAAAAATAAGCCAGTTTTTTAACACCATAAATTGGTGGCCGAAATTAAGTCAGATACCCTACGCATAAGTGTGCACATCAATCTTACAGTTGTAACAAAATTAGCAACATTTTTTTACGAAAACAAAAGTTTCAGAATATATAATTCGATAAGAATATTTTTATCTGTTATCATATTTGATAATTCAAAGTAAATAAAATTTTTCCAGCATTAAAAAATGACAAAATTTAAATATTTCACTTATTAATAACTAGTAAGTTTTCGTTTTGTTTTTTGTTTTGTTAGGCAATATTATCTTCAGTATATTTTAATCAGCTATTATGTATAATCAACAATCAACCGCGTAAAACACTGTGTTTTAAATTTAATAATTAGTTCCTAAGAATTAGGTAAATATAAAAATTATAGTTGATTTAAGTTTTAAAAATTCTTAAATCATTTTACTTTATTTTAATTTAGTACAAGAAATTAGCTGTTTAACACATTGATATGCTAATTCATCAGACTTTTGAATTATCCGCTTATGATTAATGTTTTTAAATTTATAATGATGATTGTATAATATAACAGCATTTGATTAGATTGTTGCAGCCTGGTTGCAAAATTTTTTATTTCTTTTTTATCACAATACTGAGAAAATATTCATACGCTTTGCTAAAAAATTAAATTGTTTATACGTTTTAGAATTATTAATAGATTTACCATAGCTACGGTATTTTTTATAAATGATTGATATTTCAATTCAATTTAATTTAACATTTTTAGCTGAGACGCGTGGTTTAATCACTTTACGTCATATATTTACAATTATTTAGATTAAGCTAATTTGTTCTGTTGCCATATGTAAGAATTTAAATTATATGTAGTTCACATAGATTTCTGTAAGAATTATTTCTTAAAAAATGTAAACTAATAAATTTCCCAAAATAAATTTTTACTTAATGAAATTTTTTTATATTATGAAGATTTTGTCCTCATTTATGTTATTTAATCTATTGTACTAATTATTTTTAGAACCAATGGAGGTAATCCATCATCACCCGGTATTTGTAAAGGATACATCTAAATATTGGTACAAACCAAATATATCAAGAGAAGATGGTAAGTTTTTTTCGGTTTATCAAACACATAAATGATTAGTTTAAGAACGGGGTTTATCTAAATGACTTTTCTGGAAGTTTTGAAGAAATAAAACATACAATATTTAGTGTTTTGAAATCTAATAAATATCCGTTGTCGACTTTACAATGTACGTGCTAGCATGGTCATTCGTACGATATCGTATAATGAGAATGAAAATTTTAAAAAGTTATTATTATTATATCGTAATAAAAATAATATTTTTTTAAAATTATGGCTCGTTGTATTGACGGTACGGGGTCTTTGGAGCCACAAGCAAGGAACTTGGAGCCATGGAAAATTTTTGGGAACTTGGAGCCTTTAAAAAAAATTCGTTTGGGGTTATATTTAGGCTTCGCTTAGGCTTAGGTAAACGTTTTAGTGATTTTTATTTTCGGCTCCAAGTTCCCAACTTATGGCTCCAAGTTCCTGACGTACGGCTCCAAGTTCCCTATTTTTGGCTCCAAGTTCCAGCCCCAAGTTCCCAAGGCTCCATCGACCCTAAATCGTATTGACCACGGTAGTTTTTGCATAAACATGTATAAGATATGTATGATCCAATCTTATTGTGACGTTATTATGACAAATTAAAAACACCAAAATCTCTGAATTTACATTTTACTTAGAAAATATGGTTGTTACTATTACAATGAAATTTTATACAAAAAACAATAGGCCAAGTTTTGTTTGCAATTATTTTTCCTAGAGTTGTTAATCTTAAGCTGTTTTAATGTCATCGGTATTATATTATTTTATGTCATCAGTATTATATTAATGTGTTTAATAAATAATATGCTAGTAATTTTTTAAAGTTTATTATTTTAGCGATTACTATATTGAAAGATAAACCGCCTGGTACATTTATTGTACGTGATAGCAACAGTTTCCCTGGAGCCTTCGGTTTGGCGCTAAAAGTGGCCACTCCTCCTCCCGGTGTTCAATCAAAATCTGGTAAGTTCAATAATACTGAAAAAAATACTTTTTTCACAATTATAAAATAAATTATTAAATTGGGTTTTTTAATTTTTTTAGTTGGTTTTTAAATTTTGTATCAAATGGTAATTTTCTATTTTCCAGAATTATATTGAAAAAACTAATATGGAAAACTTAAAAGAAATTTTAGTTTTTAGTATGTTTTTGAATCCGACACAGCCGTATGTGCTTGTGCTATAGTTAACTAAACATATAATATCCCAACGTAAAACCTCTCTTCAGAGACATATCGATCATTTTTATGCTAGTCTTTCAAATGTAACATCAATATATAAAAATAAATGTTTTGAATCCTGATGTTTTTGGCTTAAAACATACAATAAAAAGTTTTCAAAAAACACTATTTAGTGAAATTTTGTTAGGAATAAAATTTTTGTTAAAGAAATAATACAAATAAGGGCTTCTATTGGGTTTATGTTAAATTTTAATTTATTACACAATTTACGTAATGTTTTAAAAATAGTTTTTAAATATTTTAAGTAAAAAAAAATGTAAGCAGTTTTTACTAAACAATTTCGGCGAATGTTTGAGTGCCTTAAAATATTTTGTCAAAGCGCAACGTAAATAATTTTTATAGTTGAAATGTGTGATTTGTTTGCCCTCTAGAAATGACAAAGAGAAAAAAAGCGTCCGTTTCGCACTGGGGGTTGAAAAGGTGATTTATTGCAATGATTGCGCTAGTAATGACTAAAGCAAAACTGAAAAAATTCAATTTCAGTTCTTTTTAGAAAAAACGTCTTGTCTATAATAAAAAGGGGAAATATATTTTTGTATGTAGTTCTGCTGCAAAGTTCTTGTAAACTGTGGAGTTTAGAAAATTATGGTTTTTAAACATTACGCAAAATGTTTAAAACAGGAATGTTAACTGATACTTTCATGGATTTTCGCGGCAACTTGTTTTGCAATAGGTTTGGGTGTTATTCAGGTGACAAGTTGTTGTGAGTGTCAAAGTGTATTAGTTGTAAAGTTTGACAGTAGTGATTTTTTTAATTTAAGAACATATATCTCAGATACAAATTAATAATTTTTTATATTGTAGGGTAACTTACTTAATTTCGGCCACGCCTTAATTTCAGCCACCAATTTAGGGTGTTAGAAAATTGGCTTATTTTTAAAACACAAAAGAACTAGCACAAAAGTAACTGGATTAATGTTGAATAAAATGTTTTTGCAAAAGTTTTTTATTTTTGTTATTCTACATTATCAACATTTTCATACAAAAAGTGAATTTTTTGTGATTTTCCTAATTTTTGCTTTGTGTTTAAACTGCATCAAATTTAGAACGAAGCAATATATAACCTTAAAATATCTTCTATTTAAGTCTCAAAGTTGTTTGATATTTTCTTCAAAATCATTTTGTAATGCGTTTAACTAACTGCGCATTTTAAGATTCTGTTAATTTCGGCCACCTCAAAACTTAGGTGAAAGAACCTGCTGTTTTTTGCTGTTTTTAAATATCATTGTACTACCGTATTTATAAAGAATTTTTTTGCTCGTTTGACTTTGTTTTAACGTTTTTTAAGCCAAAAATAAAAATTGAACAAAAAATACAAATTATTAAAACTTGTTTTTTTAAGGTTTTGACATAATTATTTAAAGTCTTGCTAATAACTATTAAAGTTCGCAAACGGGAAAAATTAAGTTATATGTACCAAGAACAATACCTAAGGGTAAATTTGCAACCTTTAGAAATTTTTATTATTCGTTTAAGCAATAGTTATGGCCAGTTTTTTGTAGGTGGCCAAAATAAATGGCACGCCCCTTAACTTCGGCCACTTTAAAAAAAAAGTTTAAACCTTCACTGATTTTTAAGTGTAACAGAAATATTAAAATTTTGCACTGGAATAACAAAATATAGCTATTGTTTGATTTTTAGGCCAAATTTTGGCTTGATTGAAAAAACCAGAAAAAACTTATTCAAAAAAATAAAAAAAAGTGGCCGAAATTAAGTCAGTTACCCTATAAATTAGCAATTTATATAAAATCGACTTTGCAAGGAATTTGAATTAAAGTAAAAAAATGGTGTTAAAACATTTTGTTTGATTTAAGATTTATTATTTCAGGCAAAGTAGTTAATAAATCAGGAGTATGAATGAACTGCAAAACAATTTGAGAACAAAAATATGATATTATTATACAGATTTATTATCATTGGACGGCGACTACTGAATAATTTTATTTCAATGGAACATATCCTTTTATTGGCTTTAGATTAATAAAGTGATATGTTGATTGATAATAAATTAATAGTATGAGCGTAAAACAATTTGAAAACAAAAAATATAGTACGTAATCAATAACGATATTATTATAAAAAGGTTAAATATCATTTGACGGCGACTACTAAGAATTTTATTTTAATGCAATATATCGTTTATGGGCTTTAGATTCTTGATATAAGATTTATTATTATTTTTTTTTTTTAAATTAAGCATTTTTGGAATAATCTGATTTTAAAATCTAAAAATTTACCATAATTAGCATTTCTTATACTGTCGCCATAAATAGCACAACTGGATATGATCTTATCTATATTTTTTAGATTAATTAACTTCTTAATTTAGGATTTCTATATTGAAATTAGAAAAATGTGGGACCATGAGTTCACCTCAACATGAATAAAAATTTTACAATAACGACATAACATAGGCGCTAACATAACATAATTTATTAAAATCTAAACACATTTAAAAGTTTATTAAACACGCTTTTGGGCTTTATAGTTTTTTTTTGCTTATATAAGCTCTTACTTTTCGATATCCTTTGAATTGAAAAAATAACAACTAAAAAATAAAGCCCGATTTTATTTATTTATTTCTGAAAAAAAAGATTCATCTCGCCAAGATTACATGATAGTTTTAAAAAATTAAACATAATAAAAATTTTTTTTTGCTGTTTTATAAAAAAATAATTATGAAAGCTTGTTTAAATTAGTTTTCGAATGACGATAATTTTAAACAAATTTGCTTATACTTGCGCAGTAGATTCAAGATGTTTGTTAATATTTAGGTAAACTCATGCTTTGACACGCCGACTTATTTAAAGAACATCATAAATTTTATATTTTTTAGCGGGATTAGCAGTATAGGTAAAAGCCGTATTTAAAAAAAGGATTTTAATTTAAACCTTTTTCAAAGTGCTAAAACAGGTGCCTGCTGTTCTTTTGAACCGTGGTTTTTTTCCACATTATTGTAAAAACAAGCTGATTTAGACGGTACAGAACTGGTGCGTCACTTCCTGATCGAACCCTCGGCTAAAGGAGTGAAGCTGAAAGGGTGCAATAACGAACCCGTTTTCGGGAGTCTGTCCGCCCTGGTATACCAACACTCTATCACCCCCCTGGCGCTGCCCACTAAACTCATCCTACCCGACTACGACGCCGCCGCTTCTCCCGAACACGCCAACTCAGCCGCTGCCCTCTTAGAACAGGGAGCCGGTAACACTTATTATAATAATATTTAATTTTAACCTTTAAGTTTTCCCATTTACTGTAGAGTAGTAGATGTTCCCCGGAGCTCTGAGATCCAAAGCTCCGAAAAGGAGCTTCGCCCCATTTCGCTACTTTTGTCAAAAATTTTAAACTAAATTTTTTCCAAAATTTAAAAAAAACACAATAAAAATAGTTTTAAAATGCAGATAGAAACACTTAAAACATATTTCAAACTTTGATAACCTTATAATAGCTCATAAGAGGCCGAGCTCCAGAGCTTTTGAACTTTGTCACTTTAAGTGGCCGGAGCTCCGGAGCATGATTTTAAAAGATAGAAACATTACTAATTACAATAGAGTAACAGACTTAATTTCGGACAGCGGTTGATTTTTTACAAATCTGCTAAGATAGGCAAATCATTAATAAACCTGCGTTATATGTATTTAATATCCAGATTAGATATAGACAATTCGCTTCCAAAACTTTCTCTGTGGAGTAGAATATCAGCCAATGACTTAAATCAGAGTTGGGTCGAAATTAAGTATTAAGTTAGTTAAATACCATCTGTAAAAGGATTTTGAAAATAGAAGTATATAAAATGGATATCGAAAGATTACGCGTAAAATAGGCATGTGTGACATGTTTTTAATATGTTGACATAATGACATAACCGAAAATATTGCTTAAAATATTGTGTCGGTTATATTTTGAGGCCTGGAATATTTGTCGAAACTAATTGTTATAAACTTTGTTTGGGGGGGGGGGGCACATGGCATATAATCTTTTTTCATTTCAAATTTCAACGCAAATGGTTCAGAATAAAAAAAGTTATTGATAAACTTGTAATTTACGAAGACCAGTATTTTATGAAACAGGCCCCTGGAATATTTGTCGAAACTAATTGTTATAAACTTTTTTCGGATTAATTAAAAAAAAACGGCCCCCAGGATTATTCTTTGAATCTCACTAAGCGAGATTCAAGGATGAAAGTGTGTTCGGAACTGTTGACTTCCCTTATAATTTTTGGGTTTGAAAACCGAAAAAGAAACACGTCAGGTTTTTAAGGACCCTTAAAATATCATATAGTATTTGTGATCTCGTCATATATGTTTTTCTTTGTGGGAATGGTTGTGGGAGGAGCTGTTTAAGCCAATTAGCGCTTGGGAAAAATTGATCTCCAATGAACGTAGAGATTTCCAATTTTTCCCCAGCGCTAATTACCTAAAAGTGATTCTAAAACGTTATAAATCTGTAAAGATTATTTATTAACACTGGTAAGAATGCATGAACAACTTTCGTCTAAAAAGGAGGGTTTTGACCATCGGGAAGAAAATATTGGATGCACTATTCATCATATTGAACGTCCAATTGTAGTTGCTCATGCAATATATACGAAACCGTATGCAAACTATTTATTATATTAGATTTATGAATTGAAAACCATAAAAAGTGCAATGAAATATCAAACATTACATTTCTATATTGCCCAGAAAGTACTTTTTTTATTACAACAGTTATTTGAAATTTCAAAATTAATATTCGGGATTTTCGGGATCATGGTAACAATATTGCCAAATTTCACTCCCATTGGTTAGATATTAAAGTAGTTTATTTCGCGATAAAAATTTTGATTTTTGTCCTTTTCATTACGAGTGATAATCTCGCTAATAGAGCGTTTTAATAGAAATAATATGATTTTATGATTGGCTATTGACCTTCAGTGACATGAACTCAGCATTCAGATCAAAGGGATTATTAGCCTCTTCTTGTTTTGCAATTTAAAAAAATTACTGAGAAAAGTGCATACAAAATAAACATGGCACTCTGTTAGAAACATACAGCCGTTTGTTTGTTTATTCTGCTAGCTTTAGTTATTTTTGTTTTAATAAAAAGGAGGAATAAAGACTGAGCAAGATGGATTCAAAGTATCTAAATTTAAATATTATCTGTTTATTCAACAAAAATTATGTAAAAATAAGGGAGCGAAATGTTTCTTTTTACCAGCAAATTAATGGTTTATGTCTTTTGAAAAGAGAAAAAGTGCGTTAAACAGAACGTCTACATTTGCGGCAGCTCACGTCACCGAGAAAAAAATGATCCTTGAATATAAGTATACATATCACTACTAACGTTGCAGTTTCTATTTCCGAAGTGATGCTATTTTCTCAAAGAACAAATGGTTAGAATAAAACTAATTACAGAAGAGAAAGTGTCAAATACCACATTTTTTTAAAATTATTGATAACTAACTCTTGAATTTAGCAAAAATATAATAATTATTTTCAATTTCAGCTTGCAACGTGATTTACATTCTTTCCTACGACACTGAGTCCCTGACGGGTCCGGAGGCAGTGCGGAGAGTGGTGGACCAGGCCTTTGTCCTCCTCCCGCAAAAGCAACTCACACTGACCAGTGTGCACTTCAAAGTCTCCTCCCAAGGCATCACTGTCACTGACAACACCAGGAAACTCTTCTTCCGGCGACACTACCCTGTCAACTCTGTCACCTTCTGCGGAATAGACCCAGATGACAGGAGGTAAGAAATTCTCCCTTTCTTAAAATTTTACTTAGTTCATTTAAAGTTTCATTTAAAGCCTAACTGTGATTGACTTTACGCAAGTCAACCACAGTTTAATTACTGTTAGACGGATACAATAATAATGCGTGCGGTGGCGTGGGCGTGGGCTTGTGTTTTTTTTATCAACTGAGACGAATTAACTTTGAAAATAAGAATAAAATCACTGATATGTTCAAATGAGAAATTTTTTCACCATCTTGTTTACTATAAAATGCCAAAAGCATTAAAACTTAGTTTTTATTTTTTTTTAGAATTTTTATTTAAGTATTGTTGCGCATAATAATGTTATTGTTTTATAGCAGCGAATAATCAGTTTGTACGTACTTACCTACTTTTTCACAGTTAACATATAATTTAATAAATGCGGTATATTTGCAGATGGTCGGCTCTTCCGTTGGACGGAGTGGACCCGGCGCAGTGCGTGTCCAGCCCGCGGATATTCGGGTTCGTGGCGAAGAAAATCGCCAGTCGAACTGACAATGTTTGTCACATATTCGCCGAACTGGAACCCGAACAGCCAGCCACAGCCGTCGTCAACTTCATCACCAAAGTCATGATGACACCCGTCCAAAGTAAACAACTCCAGTTGCAACGATAGCGCCGCTCTTAACACCTCCGGGCTTCCAGCCCCGACTGTGGACTCTCCTATACCGGGTATGGCGCCGCCCCCAAGAACTATACGGTGTCCAGAACAATTCGGCCTAATGCTGTTTTGGATAAGTTCACGATAAAAAACGTGGAAGGTGGAAAGGATTTACAGAGACACACCTGCCTTTGAATTTTTATAATAAATTTTTAAGCTAGAAACCGGCAGTAGGAACTGTCGTCGTTAAAAACTAACTGCCTATACACACAAACCCATTTATTTATTTATATGTATTTAACTAAACGTTTATTAAAAAATTATAAGTTATATGCTTATTGATAACTTTATGCAATTTTACACTAGTGTGTTGTTAACAGTAATTATTGTTTAATTACTCGTAACTCCAAGGTCTCTTTACAACCGGTGGGTACTTGCAATTTTTAATCAATTTAAACATCAGATATAAATTACTTAATCTTCTAATGCTTAGCTTTCAACGCAATTATTATAATTATATAATCTTATCAAACTTAAAAAAACACAAATTTATCTTCTCTTGAACAAAATAAATATACCGCCGAAGCGATTTAAAATAAATAAATAAACTTGAATATCGCAATTTTGTTTGGGATCATTTTGAAAGCTTAAAGATATATGCATTAAACATGATTGTTAAAAAAATACATAAATATACTAAATAAATTTGAAACATGTTACTTTTTTAAATCTCGCGTTTAAGGTTTAAATCAAGAGTAGAGTACAAAAATTTAGGCAGGTTGCAGTAAACTGAGCCCATTGGAGCTTGCCATAAATCTAATGAAAAACAAATATTAGCTTATTTTTATAAGCAAGCTTTATACTAAGTGTCTGCCTATAATATATTTGATTAAAAAAGTTTATGACATAAGACGCACTGTCAGTTTTTGTGGTTTAACTTTTTCTGACCCTTGTAAAAGGACAGCAGAAATTTTGGAAGTGGTACTTCACTATTCAGCTTTTACTGGCGGATTTGGTTCAAACATAAATAGAAAAAGAGTTGATTCTGATTTGCGCCGTCTAATATTTCTTAATTGTGAATAATAGTGATATGAACATGGTGTGTCCCAAAAGTGCCAAATTATATTTTAATAACTATGCGAATTTGCTGAGACGTAAGGAAAGTGGTGCTGTAAAATATTAATTCATTTATGTGTGCATTATTGATTGTTTAGTCTAACTTTGCGGTCGAATATTTAGCAGCCTTTGTAGTTATAGAAGTTAAACCTGCTAATGATTAAGATAACTGTTCTGTTGTTTATGCCGCTTACAGAATAGTATCATGTCTCTTAACATTTTTTATAAAGATCGTCAATACACACAGCAATATTAAGTTTATAAAAGTTAAAGTAAAACATAAAAAATAAAATTAAAGTGTTGTTGTCCAGATTATGTGTATTGTAATAAATCAGCTACTATATTCTACAAGCAATTGGTTGCCAATATAATTTTTGAGTTTCGTTTGGCTCCGCATTTGCAGTTTGAAACAAATATACGTTTCAGCTTATTATTTTTTGTGCTTGTTTATTTGTAGATTTGGATTAAAAGATGTAAAATATCTTTTAATCGTTATTTATTAATTGAAAATAAAAGATATATTTTACTTTGTTTTTAGATTCAACACAATAATTTTTATACATGAAAACACGGAGCTTTATTGTAAATACATAAAAATTGTGGATCTAAGTTACCAATACACATGATTAGAATTAGAAGTGAACTAAACTGAAAATAAGTTTTGACCTGAAAAAATAAAAAATTAAAAAATAGTAAATATATATTATCAGCTTTAATTATTTCAATTTTCTTGTTCACTGGGCACTAATGACGGACAAAAATATGTATGACCTATGTAGACCTAGGTCATACGAGGGTTTCACGGTTGTAACCGAGGAAAAAGCCAAAAGGTTTGGCCCAATCACAAAAGTTTTTTTAGTGTGTTTTTCAACTCAATATATTTATTTAATTTGTTCTCCGCCTAATAAAATTTTCCATCGATTAGATCTTGCCGAATTTCTTACTGATTTAATTTGTTGAAACTATAATCTTTTGTTGGCTATTTTATGCGATTTTTTTGTGTTAAAGTAGCACTGTCACGCACTGTCATTTAAGCCAATACTACTTAAGCAAACCTCGGTTCATTATGAAAGGTTTCAAAACATTTTTCGTTGCATAATCATTTTTTAATTTAGTATATGGTTTTCAGGAGTCAAAAATTTTTATTTAAGTTGTAATATACCCGAACCGAATATGTTTCTTTTTACAAAAGTTCGACATTTTGATATAATCATCACTCTTCTATTGTTTTTTCATCTCTCTTCTATTGTTCGACGATTTATTCTGTAACGATGTATTATGGACAGTCTTCTCGGTGAACCAGTGGTCTTTTTGAAGTTTCGTCTTTTATAATTCGTCTTTAAACATATCGTCTTCGGAAAGCTCGTCTTTAAAAATCTTGTCTTCGGAAAACTTGTTTTTTGAATGCGATTTCGTAAACGCATTTTCAAAATGGCGAGTTTTTGCTCAAACAATAAAATTTTGTTTGAATTTCAGGTTTCGCTTAGGCTCGGGAACAAAATATGTTTTTACTCTTTAATTCAAACAGAACACTATTATATACAAATTTACAAAGATAAAGTTTTGCTTAATTATTAGATTTCGTCTGGGCTTAGGTTCGCACTTTTTCAAAACAAATCATTAAAAAAAGTTTATCATAGTAAAATTTAGCTTGATTCTTAGGTTTTGCTTAGGCTTAGAAAAAAAATTTGATGCATTGTTTAAGTCGCAAAATACGGGAAACTTGTATTTTAAAAAGTACGTTTACAAGATCGCATCCAAAAGACGAGTTTTCCAAAGACGAGTTGTTGAAGACGAGATGTTAAAAGACGTAATGTAAAAAGCGAATTTTCCGGGAACTGAACCAGTTGTTGGTTTGCAGTCCATATCGGTTCCCGGAAATTTCGTCTTCTACATTACGCCTTTCAACATCTCGTCTTCTACAACTCGTCTTTTGAACATCTCGTCTTCGGAAAACTCGTGTTTTCGATGCGAATTTGTACCCGTTTGCAAACTTTAATAGTTATTAGCAAGTCTTTAAATAATTATGTTAAAACCTTAAAAAAAACAAGTTTTAACATGTATTTTTTGTTAAATTTTTGTTTGGCTTAAAAAAACGTCAAAAAACTCAAACCATCAAAAATTCTTTAAAAATAAATTAAGACTGAAAAAAATTTCAGATGAGCTTTTTTATAAATTAACTGGACTGTTAATTGGAAAACTCATCCGAATTTTTTTGGGTTTAAAGCATTTTTGAATAGATTTTACACATATTATCTGTGGGTAAATATAGGTCAAAAAAATAACAAAATCAACGCTTCTGGAATTTTTTTATTTTTGATATTTATTTGCAGGGTGACTGACTTAATTACGGCCAGGCCTTAATTTCGGCCACCAATCTAGAGTGTTTAGATAATTGGCTGATTCTTAAAACACAAAAGAACTAGCGCAAAAGTAACTAACTGGATGAATGTTGAAAAAAGTGTTTGTGCAATGTTTTTTAATTCGTGTGATTCTTCATTATCAACATTTTCATACAAAAAGTAAATTTTTTGTCAATTTCTTAATTTTTGCTTTGTGTTTAAACTGCATCAAATTTAGAACGAAGCACTATATAACTTTAAATTACTTCTATTTAAGGCTCAACACAGTTAATTTTCATGTTTTGATATTTTTTTCAAAATTACTTTGCAATGCGTTTAACTAACTGCGCATTTTAAGATTCCGTTAATTTCGGCCACCTTAAAATTTATGTGAAAGAACTTACCGTTTTTTGCTGTTTTCAAATACCATCGTACTACCCTAATTTTAAAGAATTTTTGATGGTTTGAGTTTTTTGACGTTTTTTTAAGCCAAACAAAAATTTAACAAAAAATACATGTTAAAACTTGTTTTTTTTAAGGTTTTAACATAATTATTTAAAGACTTGCTAATAACTATTAAAGTTTGCAAACGGGTACAAATTCGCATCGAAAACACGAGTTTTCCGAAGACGAGATGTTCAAAAGACGAGTTGGAGAAGACGAGATGTCGAAAGGTGCGACGAAGAAGACGAAATTTCCGGGAACCGATATGGACTGCAAACCAACAACTGGTTGCTTTAGTTCCCCGGAAAATTCGCTTTTTACATTACGTCTTTTCACATCTCGTCTTCAACAACTCGTCTTCGGAAAACTCGTCTTTTGGATGCGATTTTGTAAACGTACTGTTTAAAACACAAGTTTGTCGTATTTTGCGACTTAAACAATGAACCGAAAATTATTTTTCCTAAGCCTAAGCAAAACCTAAACATCAAGTTAAATTTTACTATGATAAACTTTTATTTAATGATTTCTCTTTTTTTATTTTTGAAAAACTGCGAACCTAAGCCCAGACGAAATCTAATAATTAAGCAAAACTTTATCTTTGTAAATTTGTATATAATAGTGTTCTGTTTGAATTAAAGAGTAAAAACATATTTTGTTCCCGAGCCTAAGCGAAACCTGAAATTCAAACAAAATTTTATTGTTTGAGCAAAAACTCGCCATTTTGAAAATGCGTTTACGAAATCGCATTCAAAAAACAAGTTTTCCGAAGACAAGATTTTTAAAGACGAGCTTTCCGAAGACGATATGTTTAAAGACGAATTATAAAAGACGAAACTTCAAAAAGACCACTGGTTCACCGAGAAGACTGTCCATAATACATCGTTACAGAATAAATCGTCGAACAATAGAAGAGAGATGAAAAAACAATAGAAGAGTGATGATTATATCAAAAATGTCGAACTTTTGTAAAACAAACATATTCGGTTCGGGTATATTACAACTTAAATAAAAATTTTTGACTCCTGAAAACCATATACTAAATTAAAAAATGATTATGCAACGAAAAATGTTTTGAAACCTTTCATAACTAACCGAG
>JASAMX010002018.1:0-11515 GCA_030248175.1 Microlaimidae sp. YZB2_3 | reverse complement strand
TGAAAGGGATGGAAAAACCGGTTAGGCCGGAAGAACCATGAGACAGTATAACCAAAAATATATAATATAACGAAAAATGTGCAACTTTTGTATACATTAAAATGGCTACTATGCCATTATTATGGAGAGTATCATTTAAATGGAGAGGCTCATTGTAATGGCCTACTTTTCCATACTTTTTTATATAGGAGTTGCACATTTTTCGTTATATTATATATTTTTGGTACAAAAGAGGTACAAAAGAGGAAAAAAATAAAGCGCCAAGTGAGGATAAAAACCAACAAATGGGAGATAATTACGAAAAACAAGTTTTGCGGGGATATTGTGTGTTAACACTTTCCCGTAATGGCCTTTTCCCTCGTTAGAACCGTAAGACATACGTACGACAAAGGTGAAACCTTCGTCTCACGGTGGTGGTATTTTCGTATGACAAATGTCGTACGTAAACCTTACCGCGGTAAACTCTACGCATGACCTAAGTCGTACTTCCGTCATACATAATTTTTTTGTGCGCGAATAGTGCCCAGTGAGCGAGCAAATTGAAATGGTTAAAGCTGTACGGTAGCAATATGCAAATTTTTGCAACATGAAATATCCCACGTAATACACTGTATCCGTGAGAAAAATCTGCATATTGCTACCGTACAGCTTTAATCATTTCAATTTGATCACTCACTGAGCACCACTCGCGCAAAAAAAATTATGTATGACGGAGGTACGGCATAGGTCTTACGGAGGTTTTACGGTTGTAACCGATTAAAAGGCCATCACGGGAACGGTTTGAGGCAGGTTCATACTTATGACAAAACGTCCTTTGGACTTCAAAAGTCCTTTGGACTCTTTGTTCAAAAGACAAACACAACGTCAAAACGTCCTGTGGACTAAAGGTAAACCCAACGTGGCTGCAACAGTTGTTCGTTGGATAAAAAATTCCCCCATTAAGTAACCACTCAAATCACGAGAATCTGACGTCATTTTATCAAACAAATACTCGGTATTAAATCGAATCTAATTGGCTGATAAAGTGATGTCAGATTCTCGTGATTTGAATGATTACTTAATTGGGGGTATTTTTTAATCCAACGAACGTTGGGTTTACCTTTAGTCCAAAGGACAACGTGTTCATACTTTTTATCCTTTGGACTTTTCCCTTTGGACTTTATCCAAAGGACAAATTTCAAATAGCATTCATACTTCGTACAAAGAAAAAAGTCCAAAGGACGTTTTAGCTTGTCCAAAAGACGTTTTGGCTTTTTTAAAATTGTCCTTTAGACTTTGTCCAAAGGATGTTTTGTCATAAGTATGAATTAGCCTTTAGACTTGTTTAGGCAGTTTTACCACTTTTGCTTCTCACTTCAAATTCCTCTCACCCCCTTTTACCTTTCTATTAATGTTTAGTTCAATCAATTACTGCTTAGGAACATCGGCCTTTGCATATCCGGCTTTATGCAAAAATAAATAAACTTTAAAATAAACTTTATTTAATGGTGTGTTCTTAAATATTATCCAAAGTTGAAGTGCGGGAATTACAGCTCATTTCAAGCATCGGTCGCCTTAAAAAAAACCCCGGTGATAAACAAGTTTAGATAACTCGGTTATATATTTTTTTATAGTTAATCACTTACTTAGCATTACAGTACTGTAAAAGTATCATTATAGTATTGTAGTAAGAAAAATGAAAAAGAATATCTATATCATTTTTTAAAATATCTATCACAAATAATATCAAAAACTAAAATTTGATTAACGGTTTTTTACAGGTTGGTTTTATGGTCCCTCTTATGTTTTCGTTTCAGCTCTGTTTTTTGGCTTTTTGGTCTCTATATGTTTACGTTTCGAGCTATTGAGTTCTTTTTGTAGCTTTTTGATAGCCAGCTCAAAGGTCGCGCCTTTTTTGTTCTTTATTTTTCTTCTTTGGCTCGACGGTGACCTTTCCTTGGCCCTTTGGTCCCAAAAAAGGGCGCTTTTGAAGCCCTGAAATTCGTGTTTTTTTTACTACTTATGGCTTTTGTAGTCTTCAAATTCAAGCCGGTATAATGATGAAAACTGCATGGGGAATCAAGAGATTTTCGTTCCTGTAACAAATTGAATATCGGCATATGAACCGAAACACTTAGCATGTTTGTCAATGATTTCATATTGTCACTAATTTATAGGATTTAAAAGATTATTTTTTATTAAAACATACCTATTTGTAAAATTGATTTGCTTTATCAATTTAAATGAAAAGTTGTTCACCAGTTTTATTTACATTCTACCAGGGCCTGTGCCAGGATTTTTGAAAGGAGGGGACCAGACTCTAGAAAACTGAAAACTGAATATAAATGCGGCGCGAAGCGCCGCAATTCGTGCCGCGAAGCGGCGGAAGGGGGTCGGGGGGATGTCCCCCCAGCCGCCGGAGGCGAAATTTTTTGATTTAGCAATAAAAATGATTAAAATTAGGGCTTAAAAAAACCTATTTACATTGAATTTAAGGCAGCCAGGCCGGCAGAATTCACTTTTGGCATACCTCAAGAAAGAAAGTAGGCAGAAGCAGGGTTCATAATGAAGTTACCTTCGCTTTTACCTCCCTTTTGCCCCTGTGGCCCTCCCCCCTGGCACAGGGCCTGCATTCTAATGTGACGACCCATTACTGAAGGCAAGATAAGATGACGATATTTTTGGAGACAGAAAAAAAATACCTATACCGGGACTCGAACCCGGGCTCCTTTCCTTGAATTCCAAACCTATTGTTCTCGGTCCGGCGAGCTACCACTGCACCATACGGGCTGGTTTTTTTATTTACTTTACAATGCCTCTTATACTTGCCAGTGGTTGTGAGTCATCACTTCAGAAAGGGATGTTCCACGTCACACTACTAAAAAGAGCAGCATACTTTCCCATTTAACGATTTGAGGAATTTTTAACGAAAATATTACGCTCTCGAGTTTTGGTCATTTAAAGTAGAGTGAGCTCCGGAGCTCATGCTGCCCCCCTAATATGAGTAATTTGAACTTAAATATGTTTTAAATTATTTAATCCACATTTTTAAGCAATTTTTGAAAAAAATAGTTTACAAAAAAACCTTTAAGAAAATAATTTATGGCGAAGTTTGGGGGTATGTTCGCAACTTAAAAAAACAGGAACTCTGCTCCGGGTAATATACTTTTATTTGTAGCTGACTTAAATTCAGCCGGCTTTAATTCCGGCCGCCGGCTGGTATGTTTGCCATACGCAAAGTTATGAAATAAACTGTGCGGTTATAGATATAGATCGTTATGTCATCTATCTATGGTTGAATTATATTTGGCTGACGCTGAAAATTAGAATGCAGACATGAGGGACCAATTACAATTGTGCGGTAATGACGTTTTTTTTAAAAAGAAATAAGAACGCAGAATTTTTTTTAATTCCACCTTTTTACAAAATATACTGGAATTAACCATCTTTAGCCTTTTAAAAATTTGCAATTGGGTTTTAAATTAAGTAAATTGATAAATAATTATTAAAATACGGGTTTTGATCTTTATTATTAAACCGATTTCGTTTAAAAGTTTGAATGGCTTTGTTGTTAAATAGTCGATTCAATACTGCAATTTTCGCGGTCAGCTAGATTATATTTGCCTATAGCTATGCGCAGTTAATTTTATAACTTTGCGCATAGCAAAAATAACAACCGGTGGCCAGAATTAAGGCTGGCCGAATTTAAGTCAGCTACCCTACTTAAGCTCAAAAAACGCCGTACTTTCCGGCCGGCTAACCATCGAACGACCTGCATGCACGGAACGCTACTAGCACATGATGGAGCAAAAGGAACAAGAGTTAAAATAGAAACGTATATTGCAAAATAATTCTTATGCAATCAACGCATTCTTGTAAACAGGACGTTTTCAAAAATAAATTTATTGTCATTTTTTTAGTTTAAAAATCGTTGTTTTTTTTTACAATGAACGTCTATAAAATTTTTTACTGCTCACTAATAGTTGTATTTGAATGAGTTTCCATGTCTTAATCAAAAGAAAATTTTAAAATTGTAATTTTTAAAGAAAACAAATTTCAGGGTGTTTTCGAAAAGATTACAAAATTCGAACAAAAACACTCGACAATAATAACGCCCACGCGAATTTTGACGTAGAGCTCTGTAATAAAGTTAATTCCGCTCTCACCACCGCAACTGAGCGAAAAGTGGGTGTTACAACTTGATTTTAAACAATCTAAGGAAGATTTTCCTTGAACATTTTTCAAACTCAATTTCAGTCCACTTACGGTATTTTGTGCGAGAGAACTTTAAGTTTAACTTTTCTTTTGCAAATCGAAACTCATTTCATTTTACCTCGGTAATTGCCTTGCCAGATCTGATTTTAAAAAATCACGTTGCTTTGAGATTATGCATTTGTGGTTTAATTTCGTTTTTTGGGTATTTTTCATTAGGTCAAGCGATGGAGCCATCCATGCTAGTATTAGAATGAACGATTTCGTCGCGTTGATGTTCAATGTAAGTCATCTAAACAATTATTGTCATTGTGCAGTACTTTTTCTGCGGTGTGGTATTATTAGTGATCATGCGATGTACCTTGGGGCTCGGAGTGGAGTTCGTTTTTTAGAGCTTTGCCATATTTTTGTGCTAATTTTATCGAATAATTTCTCCATAAATTATTTTGTCACTGTTTTTTTCGAAAATTTTTTTTAAAACTTATTAAAATTGGTAAAAATAGTCCTGAAGATAAAAATTAAATGGCCCGCATGTTGTCCTAAAATGATGATAGAACTTAAAACATATATAATAAATTCATGTTTTAATGAGTTTGAAATTGCTCATTTAAAGGGCGGAAGTCAATGTTGATATCATTTTATAGCAATTATAAAAAAGCGTCTAAATTTAAACGTGAGACAAATTAACTCTATTTATATTATTTTTCATTTACACTGTAAATTTTAAAAATTGTAGGATGTATAATTGCTGACTAAAGCAAAATTTGTTAAAAACCCAATCAAGCATTCATTTCTTCTTTTCCACTATATGGTATATTATTAAATCAATTTTAACATAAAGTCGAACTCTTGTTTTTTTTGAAAACTATTTTCTTATCTTTCTGTTTTATCTAACTTAATTTTTATCACTTTTAAATCTTATACTTTTTTATTTAAACATTTAGGAAAGAGATTGCGACGATTTCCTGATGAGTTCGGACAAATATCCAGCTGACTACGGCAGGCGGTGTAACGGAAGGACTTGCAACTATCCACAAGAAATCTGCATGGTCAGAGCTTTCAGTGGGACGTTTGTTACAGGTATACCTAATCTTTTTTGCCACTTGTACTTAATGCCACCAGACAGTGGCGTATATAAGAAGGCGATAGCAGTATTGAGGATACCCAATCGTCCTCAGATGATTTCCTTAAAAAACGCTTCTTCTTTTACCGGTTAAAGTGAGAGATTATTTACTGTTATTGGTGTTGGATTTTTGTTGCAACTCAAAAGGTGCTAAAATCATAAAGTGTGACGTTACATTGTGGGCATTCGTTTTTAATTGAAGAATTAATTTTTGGTTTGTAGAAGTTTGTTGATTAGAATATCCTGATCTCAGTAGGGTCAAGACAAGAGTGTTCTTGCTTTTTTGAAAGTTGTGGTTTAATTAGGTGTATTTTAGGTGTTTTTTTTAGTAAAATGTTAGGTTGAATGAAACTGTGAAAGATTCTCTTTCACAAACTTGGGGAGAATGTTAGTTTGAATGGCTTTTTTCTGTAAGATAAAAGAAATTTTGTATCAGTGGTCCATTATTTTAATTGAAGTGTGGTTTTATTATTTTTATTTTTGCTTTGGATTTGTTTGCTTTAATGCTTGTGGATGAATAGTACGGGCATGGTTTTTAAGAATAAGAATCAAAAATTTATTCGCACGGTATATAATACAGAAGTAAAATAATACACTTTTGTACAAATAAAAAAATACAAACAAACAAATAATAAGAGCATATAATTTTAAGTACATTTTTGTTTAAGGGGAAGTTGAATGTTTCAGTAACAGGCAGAAATATTTATAAAAAAGAAAAAGAAAACGTTATTAATAACATTTGGTAAATTTTTCGAGCGATTTACTAAACAGACTAGACATTGTGTTGAGAAAAGAAATGTGTGGTTTTTGATTGGTAGTACCTTTGTTTTTTTATTAAGATGGTCTGATGAAGCCATTTTATGGAAACCAGCAACTAAATATCCATAGAGCTAAATTTTTGTTGCTTGGAGTTTTTAATTTTGAGCTTAGAGGTTTGTTTAGCATTTAATTGGTTATGGTCATTTTTGGGTGGTAGATTGCATACTTACAATAAAGACGGAAAATAGTGTTACTGTTGATTTTTTTTGTTGATAATATAAAGCTCTTATATGTTAAGAGTAAGGTATTCAGGATGTTAAGATAAATGGTGATATTTTTTCATTTTGGTTTTTTTTATTGTAGTGTCGTCAGCGTAGGAGAGGATTTTGACGCGGACAGGTGGACGTAATAGATCCGATAATTATGTTGAAGTTAAAGAGTGTTGGAGAAAATGGCAGAACCGTGGGGAACGCCTGTTTGAACAACCATGGAATTAGAAATAGAGTCTCTGAAGGAAGTATAGTTAATTCCCCTAAGATAACCACATAATTCGATGTGCCGGAAGTTTCCTGTTTTGTTGATTAATATTTCTATGGTGATTGTGTCAAAGTCTTTTTAAGATCGAAAACTGCTGCTATTGTTTGCTTGAGTGAAGCTTTTAGGTAAAACCGGTTTTGATTTGGTTGATTAGTTGATGAAGAGCATTTTTTAATGTTTGGGTTTGAAAAGGGTTTGAAACCGAGCTAATTCTGATATGTTTTAGATGTTGAAAAAAAAAATCGGTTGAATTCTTGTTTAAAATAATCTAATGGTCGCGTATAATAGTGAGATTGGTCTATAGAAAAAACAGATGATTTGATCCTGTCCTAAGATTTAATAAGTAGTATCGTGATTGCGGGGGGGTTTTTGGGGTTTGGGTTTTGGTTGTTTTTTTTTTGTTTTTTGTTTTTTTTTTTTTTTTTTTTTTTTTTTTTTTTTTTTTTTTTTTTTTTGTTTTTGTTTTGGGTTTTGTAGATGGTGGTTATGCTATTTTTTAACGATAAGTTGAACGAGTCAGATAGTTAGATACTTGGTGCCAAGAGGACCGAGATTTTTAAGGGAAAGGTGGTTATATTATTTGGACTAAAAGTTTTGAAGTTGCTGATTTTATGGTGTTTTTAACTTCTGTCGTTCTTGGCTAAGTTTTTTTTAATATTTCTGATTAATTTTCCGTTTTCTTTGGGTGTTTTTAAAAGTTTGTTTGAGATAAATTGTTTATCAAACTCGCAATAATTGTAGGACAAGAAAGAGATGACAAAAATCAGTACTCCTGCGAGCGAATTCCGTCCAATTGTTTCGCGGCGGTCAATGGGGAAGCCAACGTTAACAGCGGATCTAATACCGGAAACAACAACCGCTTTACCACCCAAGCGCCCACGACCCGTCGGTTTACCACCAGACAACGAACAAGGTAGGCGTTTTTAATAAAAATGAAATTTTATAGAAATATGGCGTTTTTTACAAAAATAATTAATTATATTTAGTGCTAAAATATATAGAGCTAAAAAAACAAAGCAAATTGACACTATATATTATGAAATTTGAACGGTGGATCTGAAATAAATATATTTTTCATGTAGAAAATAATTTTAAAGTCAGAGAGAGCCCCGGCGGGAGTAGTGCTCTTATTTAGAAGCAGTAAGACAAGGCGACTGGGTTATTTGTTGCTAAAAAAAGCATTTTATATGATTTTACTGATCAATTAAGAATTTAGCGAGTTCGCTGTTTAAGAATTTTGTCTGAAATTGTTTCAAGTCTTTTAATTTTAACCTATATTTGATTAAAAAATACTATGATGCAAACAACATCGATTGCAAACCACAATTTAACAGGCCATTTAATAAAATCCTTTTAACGAAAATCTCAAAATGGGTTAATACAACGTGGAGTGGAACATCTAGCGGTGAAGGTTGCCAACATCGTTATTGATGCTGGACGAAGAGTCCCAACCATGGGGGTGAAATTTTTGTTACCTCGCCTGGCTTGTTTTAGAGCCTACCATTTGCATAATCTGCATAAAGGAGATAAGTTTCCAATACAACAACAATAACCACGATTGAAACAAAAAAAAAAAATGAATTCTCATCATATGCTCAATCTCATTTCGAGAAATTTGATCTTCAAAAAAAACCAAACAAAAAGCACTACTAAAACTGATTGTTAGAAAAATAATAGGAACATGCAAACTTGAATTAGATTTAACCCAAAATTTCAATTCATTGATGTTGAATGCCCCAAGCCACTGCGCGGCTTACTGATCGCGAAAATAAAAAAAATTCAACACAAATATCACTTTAGTCAACTAAAAACTTAATGATTTTAATAAAAAATGCTGCTATGGTGCACCGTGTTTGGGATTCTGAACCTGTGACTTTTAGATAAAACAATCATTTAGCAAAATATAACGAGACATAATAAATTTGCTAACAATGTACAGTTTTCATATAAATTAGTTAAAATTTTATACTTTGTTCCAAGTTTCCAGTTACTTAGTAGCTATAGAGTTTAACTATGAAGAATCACGACGGTTAATTCTATGTACACAAAGGTCTCGAGAAGAATTGAAAATAATTTGTATATACGACCGGAAAAAATAAGGAAGATACAAAATACGCACAACCAGCTATCTTTTTTAAAAAAATGTCTAATGTTTATGTTATTTTCGTGTGTTATGATCGTTTTTTTTTTGGTTAACCAACGTCATATACATTTTTTTTAAATCTGCTCGAGACCTTTGTGTACATGGAATTAACCGTCGTGATTCTTCATAAACTAGCTAAGCTAGAGACAGCTATATGGATTTTTACATTCTGAGTGAAAAACGTTCTGCGTCATCTTGGAATAAAAGTGCAATAATTATTATTATTGGCTATAACCGAGTTTTGCATTGAAATGTGTGATATTTTGTTATTCTTAGGGCTGGTTCTTACTTATGACAAAACGTCCTTTGGACAAAGTCCAAAGGACAATTTTATAAAAGCCTAAACGTCCTTTGGACAAGCCAAAACGTCGTTTGGACTTTTGCCTTTGGACGAAGTATGAACGCTACTTAGAATTTGTCCTTTGGGCAAAGTCCAAAGGACAAAATCCAAAGGGAAAAGTCCAAAGGACAAAAGTATGAATACGTTGTCGTTTGGATTTTGTCCTTTGGACTTTTTCCTTTGGACTTTTCCTTTTGGACTTTTCCCTTTGGATTTTGTCCAAAGGACGTTTTGTCATAAGTATGAACCGCCCTTATTTGCACTTCAGATTCACGACAGCTGCACCCAGGAATAGTGGAAGTAGTGGAAGTAGTGGTAGCAGTGGTAGCAGCAGCTCGTCGGTCTGCAATTTACCACAAATACGAGGTGTGAAATTTTCCTTTTAAATAGGGTATCTGACTAATTTCAGCCAAGTTTTAATTTCGGCCACCAATTTAGGGTGTTAGAAAATTAGCTTATTTTTAAAACACAAAAGAACCAGCACAAAATTAACTGGATTAATGCTGAATAAAGTATTTTGCAAAGTTTCTAAATCGTGTGATTTTGCATTATCAGCGTTTTCATACAAAAAGTGCATTCTTTTTCATTTTCTGGATTTTTGTTCTGTGTTTAAACTGCATCAAATTTAAAACGAGGCAATATATAACCTTGAAATAACTTTTATTTAGTTTTTAAAATAGTTAATTTTCATGTTTTTATATTTTCTTCCAAAGTAATTTGCAATGTGTTCAACTAACTGCGCAGTTTAGGATTCTGTTAATTTCGGCCACCTCTAAATTCAGGTCAAATAACCTGCCGTTCTTTTGCTGTAGGCCAATATCATGGTGCTACCGTATTTATAAAGAATTTTTTCGCACTTTGATTTTTTGACGTTTTTTCACGCCAAAAAAATCAACGAAAACACAGGTTATTAAAACTTGTTTTTTAAGGTTTTGATATAATTATTTAAAGTCTTAAGAATAACTATAAAAGTTTGGAAACGGAAAAAATTAAGTTATATGTACCAAGAACAATACCTAAGGATAAATTTGTGACCTTTAAAAATTAAAAATTACTATCAAAAAACTTAAACTTCCACTGATTAAGTGTAACAGAAATTTTTAAATTTTGCGCTAGAATAACAAAAATAGATATCGATTGATTGATTTTTATTATTATTGATTTTTAGACCAAATCTATTATTGATTTTTAGACCAAATCTTGGGTTGATTAAAAAAACCAGAAAAATCTTATCTAAAACAATAAAAAATGTGGCCGTAATTAAGTCAGCCACCCTACATTTTAATCTTTTGTCAATATATAATGTACACTGTAACAGGCACATAACGGAAACAAACGAAGTATGAAAAATAACGATGAAAATTCGACTGTAAAGAAAGGTCTTGAAGACGATTTTGCATCTAAAAAAAGGCGGGATAAAAACAGACGCCAAAAATACTCTAAAATTTCTTCCAAAATGTAATTTTTTAAGAAAAAACATAAAATGGTTATTATAATACACCATAAAAAATGACCCATAGAATAAACTGAATATTAATTACAAAAATGTTTTATAAAGCTCACATCTCCCTCCAAATTTAGCTCTTTCATTGTCCCACTCAAAAATATTTTTTTAAATTTAAAATTAAACGTTTTTTCTAATTTTGAATGGTAAAATGTGGGATTTAAATTGTGAGGAAACGTTAAAGTTTTATTGAAGGATTCGTGAATTATTATTCAGTTACTCTACGTTGTATTTAATTTTTATATTTTAATTATTACCTTTTTATATTTTTCCCAAGAGTTTGTATGATATTCTTTATTGTCTGGTTTCATTCGCCTCCTTTTTACTAATTTCATTTTACAAAATCCTCTTTGAAACCTTTGTGTACATATGGATTTCGGTCCTAATACTTAATTAACCGTTTGGTGCATAACGTCAAACTGCTTGACGTTGTTTTGTGTTAAAGACCTAAAAAGTCAGTCAATCTTTAAAGTTTTGTCAATCTTCAAAGTCAGTTTTCAAAGTTATAAACAAATAAAAATCAGTTTGTTTTTTATGGCTCCACAAAGTCTCAAAATCTGACCCGTACCCTGTTTTTCACTCTTTTTCAATTAATACAATAGCAATATGCTGACGACATATCTCTAATTACTGTAGAAAATTCAGGTACGTTATAATTTTGTAAAGCAATTGAACGTTATTTTCCGCACTATTAACCTGTTCTCGTGAAGGCGTTTTTCCCCGCTACAACCATGAAACCTCCGTACGACAAAGGTAAAACTTTCGTCTCACGGTGGTAGTATTTTCGTATCACAAATGTCGTACGTAAACCTTACCGTGGTAAGCTTTTCGCATGACCTAGGTTTTACTTCCGTCATACATAATTTTTGTGCGCGAATAGTGTTCAGTGAAGGAGCAAATTAGCTATCTGATATGACT
>JASAMX010002016.1:0-10398 GCA_030248175.1 Microlaimidae sp. YZB2_3 | reverse complement strand
GGTACCTTGTTGTTGATTTTTTTTGCTTCCGGTAAAAGTTTGACCAACTTTCTTCTATTTTCCGGTTACATAATAAATAATAATAATCATTGTATTTTGTTTTCATTTCATTATTTTGCATGCGGCAACTTGCCGGGCAAGTGTTTAACGAACGGCGGCAGCGCAAAAAACGGACCGGTCGTTTAAAAAAACGGACCGTTTGTTTTTAAAAAACGGTTCGTTTTTAAAACGAACATCTGAATTTTATTTTTTTTATTTTTAATGTAACGTACCAACCAGTTTGTAAAAAACCTAAGGTTTATTATAAATTATAAAAATTTGTATAGAACACTAAAATTATTGTTATACTTATGAGGAATATATACGTATATAAAGTTAGCGCACGAAATTCGTGCGCGCACGAATTTTGAGCCTGTATATTTTCAGTCGCGCGCACGAAAAAAAACGATTTTTATGCCTATCGCACATTAAGTAGATAGGGGGGGGGGTGGAACAGCTGTTAGGGGGGGAGGGTCAAAAACCGCCTTCAGGCGGGGGGTCGGCCTGGACCGGGGTTTTAGGGGGGGAGGGAGGGTCCAAAATGGGCACTAGGGGGGAGGGGTACCCTGGACCGGCCCTCAGGGGGGGGGGGGGGGGGGGGGGGGGGGGGGGGGGGGGCTGTGTGGGGGGTGGTGGGGGGGGGGGGGGGGGGGGGGGGGGGGGGGGGGGGGGGGGGGGGGGGGGGGGGGGGGGGGCCAGGCTGGTCGGACACCTATGGTCTATACTATATGATTTTTAAGCAAAATTTTAAAAAAAATTTCTTTGTGAAAAATGATTTAAATTTTTCAACCAAACTTGCTAAAACGTGATGGTAAAATAGAAACTGCTACTATATTTTGTACACATTTTTGGGGGGTACTGGCTTGCTTGCGATAGTGTTACCTTTCATAGGTGTCCGACCAGCCCGGACTGCCCGGACCGCCCCCCCCCCCCTGAGGGCCGGTCCAGGGTACCCCTCCCCCCTAGCGCCCATTTTGGACCCTCCCCTCCTAAAACCCCGGTCCAGGCCGACCCCCCCCTGAAGGCGGTTTTTGACCCCCCCCCCCCTAACAGCTGTTCCACCCCCCCCCTATCTACTTAATGTGCGATAGGCATAAAAATCGTTTTTTTTTTCGTGCGCGCGACTGAAAATATACAGGCTCAAAATTCGTGCGCGCACGAATTTCGTGCGCTAACTTCATATACGTATATATTCCTCATAAATATAACAATAATTTTAGTGTTCTATACAAATTTTTATAATTTATAATAAACCTTAGGTTTTTTACAAACTGGTTGGTACGTTACATTAAAAATAAAAAAAATAAAATTCAGATGTTCGTTTTAAAAACGAACCGTTTTTTAAAAACAAACGGTCCGTTTTTTTAAACGACCGGTCCGTTTTTTGCGCTGCCGCCGTTCGTTAAACACTTGCCCGGCAAGTTGCCGCATGCAAAATAATGAAATGAAAACAAAATACAATGATTATTATTATTTATTATGTAACCGGAAAATAGAAGAAAGTTGGTCAAACTTTTACCGGAAGCAAAAAAAAATCAACAAAAAGGTACCTCTTATAATATGTTAACGTTTTTAACAGTTTCCAAAAGTTTTTTTGGCAGGTCCAGGCTATTCCCCCCCCCCCTAAGTACCCCAGTCCAGGCTCCCCCCCCCCCCTAAGGACCCTTCAGTCCAGGCTACCCCGGGGTCAAAATTTTTCGAAAATTTGGTCCAGGCTGACCCCCCTTCCTGGGCCTACAAAATGGTAAAAAAAGGGCTGACCCCGGGGTCAAACCCCCCCCTAGCCGTCAGGGGTCGGACACCTATGGTCCTTGTAACATTTTTCTTTAGCTAAATTGGGCTGGCTATGGGCATAATACATAGGCAAGTTGACCTGGAGTGGAGAGAAGAGGGTTAAACCCTGATTAAGGGGGGAGGGTTAATCCGAGAAAATCATTTTACCCATATCGTTTGTTTTTTTGTTTTTTTTTTGGACATATCAACCCATACATGGGCAAGTTGGTCCGGAGTGGGGGGGGTTAAAATCCGAGAAACGCAAAATACCCATATCGTTTTTTTTCTGGAGTGCATTTTACCCATATCGTTTTTCGATTTTGAAGGAAAAATAGGTAAAAAACGCTAATTTAAGGTCAAAAAGCCCTTTTTATTGCATTTTTGAGCTTTTTATTGCTTAAAACATTCATTTGGACCTCAAAACTTAAGTTTGGAGGTAGTTAGAAGTCATTTTAAAGACATTTTTTTTCTTCATTTTTCCAAAATTGGGGGGGTTAACTTTTTCTCCCCCCCCCCCCCACTTCTGAGTGGGGGGGGGGTTAAACCCCACTTCTCAGAATTTGGGGGGGGGTTAACCCCCCCCAACCCCCCCGTGCCCATGTATGTATCAACCCATATCGTTTTTTTTTTATTTTGCAAGAAAAATAGGTAAAAAATGCTAATTTTAGGTCATCAAGCGCATGTTTAAGCTTTTTATTGTTTAAAACACCCAAAACACTGTTTTGACCGTCCAAAACGTTATACCAACACTGCTGCTAGTATAGGGGTGTTGGTTGGTAGTCCCACTCCCCATGAAGGATTTAATTTTCAAGAATGCGCCGCAATATATCATGATAAACGTTGATGAACAAAATGAACAGTGAGTAAAAAAGCCAGTCTCCCAGAACAACCCACGTGGAGTCGAACGTTAAAAAATCAAACTTTATCATGAAAGATAAAGTTTTATTTAAAATAATAGTCTGTACTTATCCGATTTAGCACAATCGCCCCCATTGACGCCGGTCTTGATGAAACTGAAAAGAACGGAGTTGAACCACGAGGAGGAACCGGAATTGAACCGCGGGGAACAAGAGAACAACGAGGAGTTGGAACCAGGAGAACTGGCTAGTTCCCCGTCCGAAGACGCAATGGGTAGGGTATCTTCCTTTTTTTTTCTTTTTTTAACAAAATAATATAAAATAACATAGGAAAATATTCGGCTGTGGACTAATTTTTTGGGAGTTTTGGATCGTAAAATATTAGGCAATCAAAAAATTGAAAATTTAAAATATGTGACTTTGTAAAATTTAAAATTTTGGAGATTTGTTAACTTTTTTGCAAAATCAAATTTGTTTGTTTTATGTAACTAGTGAAGTTGGAGCGGTGTTTCATAACGTTCCGAAATTTTTTTTTTTTTTGAAAAAATCTGTTTTTAAAGTCAAGTCAAAATTTTATTCCAGAATTTATTCGATAGTAATTTTTTTAAATCGCTAACTTTTGTGTAATCCTGAGTTTTAAGCCGGATTTTACAACGTAGAGGAACTGACTTAATTTCGGCCACCTTTTTTTATTTTCTTGGATAAGTTTTTTCTGGTTTTTCCAATCGACCCAAAATTTGGTCTAAAAATCAAAAGATAGCTAGCTATTTTTGTTATTTTAGTGCAAATTTTAAAACTTCTCTTAGACTTAAAGATCTGTGGAGGTTTAAAGTTTTTTTTTATAGTGGCCGAAATTAAGGCGCGAACCATTAACTTCGGCCACGTAGAAAAAACTGGCTATAACTATTGCCAAACTGAACAATAAAAATTTTTAAAGGTTTCAAATCCTTAGGTATTGTTCTTGGTACATTATAACTTAATTTTTCCCGTTTCCAAACTTTAATAGTTATTAGCAAAACTTTAATTAATTATGTCAAAACCTTAAAAAAACAAGTTTTAATAACCTGTATTTTTGTTGAATTTTTATTTTTGCTTAAAAAACGTCAAAAAAAGTCAAACGAGCAAAAAAAAATTCTTTATAAATACGGTAGTACGATGATATTTAAAAACAGTAAAAAATGGCAGGTTCTTTTACCTAAATTTTAAGGTGGCCGAAATTAACGGCATCTTAAAATGCGCAGTTAGTTAAACGCGTTGCAAAGTGATTTTGAAGAAATTATCAAAACATGAAAATTAACAACTTTGAGCCTTAAATAGAAGATATTTTAAGGTTATATTGTGCTTCGTTCTAAATTTTCTGCAGTTTAAACACAAAGCAAAAATTAAGAAAATCACAAAAAAATTCACTTTTTGTATGAAAATGTTGATGATGCAGAATAACAAAAATCAAAAAATTTTGCAAAACACTTTATTCAACATTAATCCAGTTACTTTTGTGCTAGTTCTTTTTGTGTTTTTAAAAATAAGCCAATTTTTTAAAACCCTAAATTCGTGGCCGAAATTAAGTCAGATACCCTAATAACGAACTAATTTTTATAGAATAATTTCGTTTCGTTGCGGTTATGGAACAGCACCCTGAACTACCTACCAATCGAACATAACCCCCTTTTTTATCATTACATCAGTTATTTTTAAGGGACTTGCGCTTTTTTTACCTGACGAGTGTTATTACTTTTTACATTTTTCTATTTGTGGTGGCCAGCTTGTGTCATTACTTTTTACCAGTTTCTACTTGTGGTGACCATAAATGAGCATGTTGAGTAATTTGATTTAAAAAGTATATCACTTAAAAATCTGGCGTAATTTGGGGGCGATTTTACTATTTTTAAACAAAAATTAATCGATTTAAAGTTTGTATTGCATTCTGTAATTTTTTTAACATTCAGTTTTATTTAACTAAGCTGCACTGCGCTTAACACTACTAACTAACTGCACTCTTTATATTGTTTAATTAATTTTAAATTTTTTGGTTTTTATAATAATATTTTGTTTATATTATAAATTTTTAACGCCTCGCACGTTCAATGTTTTTTTTTATTATTGCATAATTTTAGTGGGTGGCGGTGTTTGGCTTTTATTTTAGTTTGTTTTTTTTGCGGTTTCAGCAAATGTTTCTGAACCTGAAAGCAACGAGAGAGAAAGTGAGACTAGAAACGCCGATAGACTGAATAATAACTGCTCCGACCGCCATAAAAACTACATCCAATGGCGAAAAAATCGCTCCGACCAATCAAAAAATTTCACAGACCAATCAATAAACCGCTCCGACCAATCAAAAAACTACACCGACTTGCAGAAAAACCGTTTGCAAAAAAACTGTGCAGACCTACAGAAAACCCGCTCAGATCAATCAAACAGCCGCTCCGACCAATCAAAAAGCTGCTCCGACCGCACACGACCGACCGACTATTCTGAACTGCCCATAAGCGACTCGTACCTGTCGACCATACTTCACGATTCTCGAGCAAATATACTTCGCAAATCAAAGCGGCGATTCAGGGACGTAATCCATCAATAGCCCGATGGTCTTTAATTTTTTGTATCCCTTAGAGCTTTAAGATGAGAATTTTGACGGGAAATTATATAAGTATCTATTAATAAATCATTTATTTAAGTTTTTTAGCACTAATACAGAATTTTATATACCAAAACGGGCTATTTGTTTACAAAACAATTACAAAAATACAGGTTTTTACTACAAAAACTTGTTTGTCACAGTATATTTTGACCTAAATTTATACCCAAAATTTTGCGTTGGAAGGTGGTCTATTTAGAATTTTAGAGGGGGGTAGAGTGTCAAATTTTAAAAATTTAAGGAGGAAGGGGCCCCCAAGATTTTTTATAAGAAAGGGGTTCGAAATTTGGAACCTATGGGTGGGTGGACCACTCCCTATCCTCTCCCTCGAATCCCTCGAAATGCCTTTTTAGCGTTTTTAGTACTGGTCCCTCCAAATTATTGGCAAGCTGTCAAGGTTAACCCCAAATTTTAATAATAGGGTCTCAGCATTGAAATTTTTTGATTGGTATAAACAAACCCAAACCCTCCCCCTTTGACCACATATGCTCGGAGTTCCGCTGCGCTAATTTTTTTTTGAAACTGTATAGCTTTTGTTAAAATCGTTAAAATCAATAAAAAAAATTATCCTAAAAATAAAGATAGTATTAGACTACCACGTATGCAGAGCGGGATTTAGAAAAAAAATCAAATCTATCGACCGTCACCTTTCCTCTACTGTCCGAAAAAATTTATGACGATTAGGGGAAGCGTTTAGGGGGAGGCAAAGGAGGTCTAAGTACTTCGGGCTGGTTAGTCTTGTATGGTTTCATTGGTGCTACTTTAATATAGTTGAAATAAATCTGTTAGTTATCAGAGGTTGACCCACCGGGTATCTATTAGACTAATAGATAGCTTATCTGTCAAATCTTGGCGCTAGATATTCGATGTACGTATAGCTACTAAGTGAAAGATCCCTGACGTACTACGTCCCTGTCCGCTCTAGTTTGTTCAAGAATTCCGGCTTTGAAACAGCGGATGTGGTGTCCGTGCTCTGCGATTGGTCGAGTCGAGAGCGTTTGTTCCTGTGCAACGCCTGCGTGATCGCCTATTGGTCGCAGAGAGACGTTAAGGATCACGTGAAAAGTCACGCGGACGCAGTGAAGCGATGGGAGGGCGCGGTGCGGTGACACGCAATGGACTAGACGCTAGAGTTGTTTAATTAAGATCAACCCGAGGAATTGGGTTAAAGAATAGCGGGACACAGGTGCATAAGTGGGCAGCCTCCCGGATTTCGGGGGTTATACCCGACCTTCGAAATATGAAGGGGGTTGGGTGTCCCAAAAATTTTTTTGGAGCATACCTCGAATACCCCCCATTTTGAGCGTTTTTAGTACTGGGACCCCCCAATTTTTGGGGCGGGGGGGGTGGGGGGGGGGTGTCAGTTTAGCTATAATCGGGATTTTTGGGAGGGTATTACCACCCCCCTCCCTAACCTTCCCCCTCCCCCCTTCCACCCTGAGTAATCCTCCTCCCCCGTCAAAAAATTAGAAAGGACTTTAATTTCTCCTTCCAGCATGTCAAGATTGTGCGTAGGCATAGATGAACAAAGGGGTAGGGTGGGATCCACCCCCTCTAGCCTCGAAACTTTGGGGACCCCCTCATAAAAAAATCCAACCCGCCCCCCTTTTCCTCCCAAGTTTTCGAATTTTTTACCCCTGTCCCTCTCTAGAATTTAAAATATGACCCCCACACCTTGCTTCCACCTTGAGAAAATTTTGGGTACTTTATTTCTACTAAATTTTCTTCCAAAAACGTAAATTTTTTTAACACAAATTCATGTTTACACCCTTTGTATACCAGAATATTGTTTTTTATTTGAATATAATGTAATAATAATTATCTATAATATAGATTGATAATATTGTTGATAATATTAGATAACATTGTTTTTTTTAAAGATATTATCTTTAAAAAAAACAATTATTAAACCTTTAATGGTTTAAAAGTATTTTGCTTCGGACATTACACCCCACCTGACCCCCCTCTAGGTTTCAAAATTTTCGACCCTGGGTCGACCTCCCCCCCCCCCTTCTTCCTAGAAAGCCAAGGGGGCCCGATTACCCCTAGGACCATAGGTGAGCACGGTCGGGGAAGCTATGGGGTGGTTACCCGAGGTAAATCGAATTTTGAATTCTAGGAGGGGGTCCGGACCCCCCTAGCTTTTTAGGGGGGTCGACCCGGGGTGCGAAATTTTGAAATCTAGAGGAGGGTCAGGTGGGGTCCGGTGTCCAAAGCAAAACAGTTTTAAACCATAATAACTTTAATAATATTGTTCTTTTTATAGGATAATACTACATTTTATTGAATAAAAAGCCATATTCATGTATAAAAAGGTTGTAAAAGCATGAATATGTGATGAAAATTCACGTTTTTTGGAAAAAAAATTAGTATAAAAAAGGTACCTAAAATTTTCCCGAGGGGGGAGGGGGGCGTCAGATTTTAAATCCTAGAGGGGTGTCAGGGGTAAAAAATTCGGAAATTTGAGGGGAGAGGGGCCTGGATTTTTGTCTAGGTCTAGGGGGGTCCCAAAATTTCGAGGCTAGGGGGGTGGAGCCGACCCTGCCCCCCCCCCTTTCTCACCTATGCCTAGCTCCTATCTGCCTCCACTCTGCCTCCATGCTGCCCCGAGGCAGTTTTACCTGCCTCCTACCTGCCTCCAGTCTTCCGGAGGCAGGTTCAAGAGCCTTCATTACCGGGTTATTGCAATATTTAACCATAAAAAGGCTTTAAAACTATTGCGTTGTTTATTTAAAAATCGTATAGAGATCAACTGAGAAATTAGGCTCTAAATTTAATAAAATTTTCTCAAAAAAATCTTCAAAATGTCGGGTTTTCTCGGGTTATTTTTATACGATTTTGCTGAAAACAACAGGAAAGTTTTATCTACTAATTTTATATAATTAAATATAATTAAATATAATTTTATATAATTAAATATAATTAAATATAATTTTATATAATTAAATATAATTTTATATAATTAAATATAATTTTATATAATTAAATATAATTTTATATAATTAAATATAATTAAATATAATTTTATATAATTAAATATAATTAAATATAATTAAATATAATTAAATAGACCCCCCTTCTAGAGTTTGAAATGTCATTTATCCGGGGTAAAGACCTCCCATAGCGTCGCTGACCATATTCATATCTGTGAACAGGTCTGGAGGTTTCTTTTAACAAAAATTTTTTAGCTATAAAAAGACTTAAATATGCAAAAAAAATAAAACTAAAGGTTTTTACTTATTTTTCCTTTAAAATAAAAAAACCAATAAGGCAAGAATTCATTGCATTTTTTTATAATTTAACTTTGCCTGATTTTTTAAATCCGGGTTTAAAAAATCACCGTTCCCACCATGGAAGTAGCCAGGATTTTGGAAAGGAGGTTCCAACCCTGAAGAAAATTTCCGAAAGGGGGGGTTCCAGGGGGGTCCAAATCCTAAACGTTATAAAAGGGCCAAAAAATATTTCCACGCTTCGCGCGGAGTGTTTAATGCCTTGTTTATGTCACATACTTCATTATTTTCCTATTATTTAATAAAAATAAGCCCATAAAACAAAAAAAATTTTTTTACAAACAATTTGATACTTTAAAATTTTCGATTTCAAAAACATTAAAAAGCTAAAAGTAAAAACCTATGAATTACAGCTGAGTAATGCAAAATGCGAGAAAATGTTTTTAAAATTACTTTTCCTAGCCTTTAAATTTTTAATACCACTATAACAATCTAAAGGGGGGTCCAGCGTGGTGGTATTAAGATAGTACCACAAATTTGGAAGTGGAGACCAATTAAAACATAAAGAATTGGGCGGGTCCAGCATGGTCATACCAAGATTACAAAACAAAGTAACAAAAATTTGGAAGTGGACACTATATAATCAATCGAGCGCTGAGCGGAGCGAAGCGCGAGAAAATTTTAAAAAATGGTCTTTCTAGACCCCCAAATTTTTATCTTTGGCGACCCAAAAGGAGGGTCTAACCTCAAATTTTTCCCTTTGCCGACCCAAAAAAGGGGGGTCTAGACCCCCTAGACCTCCCCCCTGGCTACGCCCATGGTTTCCGCTCATTTCGGAGTCAATTACCAATGTATTTATATGCTTTTTATCTAATAGTCGATTTTGTTTACATCGCACCGCGCCAAAAAAGGGTTCTAAAGGAGTCTGCTCCGTGTACGACGGGTGTTCGGTGGTCTTCTGTGCTTTTTGCGTGGAAAAGTTCACCAGTTTAAGCGCTCTGGACTCTCACTTTAAACAAGCCAAACACGTGCCGGGCTGGGAAAGCGATGCGTCAGCAGAAAGCAAAAAGTTAGTAAGTTATTATACATTATACTACAGATCATTTTAATGCATATTAAGCACAGCTGCTTCTCAGTTAACTTCAAACAAGCTCATCTGTAATATTTTATCCTTCCGTTGCGAATTTCAGGAGATTAAAAAACTATGAAAATTGCCCCATCAAAGGACTTAGTATTATTTTTAATGTCAATCGTTAGACGTTTGAGATTGAAAATCTTAAATTTAATATTTCTTATTAGTTTTAAATAAAATAATTTGAAATTAAAAAAAGCTCGTAGCCGTATAATTTTGCCCACCGCCTCCCTCCTTTTCCAAAAAAAAAAAAAATTAAGGGCCCTCCCCAATTTACTCAATTTTGCGAATTTTTTACCCATGACGTTCTATCCTCCTCCCCCTTTCTTATCAAAGAAACTTAATTATCCTAAATTTTCTGTCAAAAAAAAGGAATTTTTTAAATAAAATAGTATTTTACACCGTTTTTGTACCTCAATATAAAAAATATCGTTATAAAAGTGTTTTGGTTGTTTCAGTGAACCCCCTCCCCCTTATCTGGTCATTTTTCACGTTGTACTTTATCTATTTTAATTTTTAAAAAATTTCCTTTTACTAATCTAAAATTGTAGGAAACTACTTCTGGAACTTCGTCGCCAGCGCAAATACCCCTGCGAAATCTGCTTGAAGGCCTACATCTCTGAGCGGCGATTGATGTTGCACCTGGAAGAATCGAAGATCTGCTTCGTCAAGATGGAAATGGGGCGCGCGGAAAAAAAGACCCCTGAAAAGGCCCTGGCGATTTCTTCTGAA
>JASAMX010002014.1:0-10033 GCA_030248175.1 Microlaimidae sp. YZB2_3 | reverse complement strand
TATGTGCAGGTCTACGTTCAGTTACGTATTGTTCAGATCAAAAAAAGTCACAGTTTTAAGTATTTTACGACCACTATGACTCATTGTGTGATTGTAGCAACGATTATGTCTAATAAAATACACGGCATTCCATGAAACACATTACGGAAACTATATACTGTACTGCTTGTACGTTTTTTTGGTATAGAAATTATCTTCGCGATAGTCAAACAAAACCCTCCCATTTAAACGGAAATTGTTCAAATGTTAATATTCTTTACAGAGTTATAACGATATGGAATCACTTTTAGTCAATTAGTGCTTATGAAAAAAGGAGATCTTTCATCCATTGTAGGTTAATGTTTTTCCAAAAACTAATTGGCTAAAAGTGATTCTATTAGCTCTTCCCACAGCCATTCCCACAGAGCAAAACATATAGGACGTGATCACAAATACTGCATGACATTTTGAGGGTCCTTAAAATCCTGACGTAGTTGTCAATTAGTTTTTTTTAAATTGTTCCGAAAAATTAAATACTTAAATATGTGCAGGTGTTACGGTTGTTTCCTGACTATAGATTATTCAGCGTGCTGCCTAATTTCTATGTATTATATTATTCCATTCTAACTTACGCAGTGTAAGATGCGTAATAGAATTAAACAAATTTTTGTCTTTCCAAAAATACTCTTTGTAGAGTATTTTGGGAAAAAAACCAGATTTTTTAAAGTGTTCAGAGTTTTTATTTTAGATATTCTGTAATTTTAATTATAAGCATATAAAATCTAGTTGACCGCGATATTTGCAGTATTGAATCGACTATTTAACAACAAAAATATTAAAGCGTATTAATAACAAAGATTAAAGACTGTATTTTAATAATTATTTATCAAATTACTTAATTTGTAACCTAAATACAAATTTTTTAAGGGCTAAAGTTGGTTAATTTTTGTATATTTTGTGAAAAGGTGGAATTAAAAAAAATTCTGCGTTCTTATTTTGTTTTTTTTTTTTAAAATGTCATTACCGCACAATTTTAATTAGTCCCCTTATGTCTTTACCTTAATATGGGGCATTAAAATATCTTCATGTCTTAGTGACGGACAGGTTTCACGAAAAAAACCTAAAGGCTGGTTCATACTTTGTCCAAAAGTGGTTAAAAGACAATCTAAATAATAAATTTAGTTGAAGTTATAAAAGCCACATATTGTTGTGCTTAAGATGTCCTTAGCTAAATATCCTTTAGGACGTTGTCCTTTTGGAGGGAGTATAAATGCTACTTGAAATATTAACCTTTGGAATGTCCTTTTTCCAAGATTCCAAAAGTTCAAATTGTCCAAAACACATTGTAACGGCTATGTTCGTCCTTTTGACACTTTGAACGAAGTATGAACCAACCTTTAATATAGTTTATATGGAAAATATTAGTAATGGGCGGAACTGCGGAACCCCCGGAACACCGGAACCGGAATTGAGATTTTACGAAAATCCGGAACGGGAACCGGAACCAGACGGAATTTCAAATTTTGCCCGGAACATCTGGAACCCGGAACCTGAACTGCCTATCAAACTGCGAAACCTCCGGAACACCGGAACCAGAACCGAAATCGAAATTTTCCAAAAATCCGGAACAGGAACCGGAAGCGAAATTTTAAATTTTGCCCAGAACATCCGGAACCCGGAACCTGAACTGCCCATCACTAGAAAACATATATTTAAACATCTCCCGATAGTGTGAAAATCTTACGCTTTTTCTATTTAGATATTACGTCATACCGCTGTAAAATGGCCGTAAAATGTAAAATGGCCGTAAGGAAAAATTTGGGATTTCTGTTTTTAGTTTAAAAGTAAACTAAATTATTTTTTGTAATTTTATTATTATCGATTAATTTTCGTCGTTACTACGGCAAAATGGCCACATTATAAAATACACGTGACTGTGACTCATTCCGTAATTAATATGGTGACGTTAGAAATCTAAAATAAGTCACAATCCCATATATTTTTTTACAAATTGTGGCTCATTTTGCCATAGTAACGACGAATATTATGTCCCTGCCGCTAAATATTATGCTCCGGAGCTACGGATACTTACAGCAAAAAGAGCTCGCAAAATTCAGAAAAATCTCGCAAAATTATATTTTGCATAATAATTTTAAATTTTATAATTTTGTTTTTACATAAGCCTGATTATATATTTTATAATTCTGTACCATGGTTGAATTATATCTGGCTGACACTAAAAATTAGAATGCATAACAACAAGGACCTTAACGCAAGATATTTGCATATTGATCGCGGCGCGTTCAAAAGTTATAAGAGCGCAAACAGAAATTTTTTTGTTAAATTTTTTTCAGTATCGCTAAAAAAACAGAGAGTAGTTCATTTTTGCTTTAAGAACAATTTTTCGAAACCATCACGATAGTTATAAAGACCTTTTGCTTGCTTTTTCATGCCTTCTAGTCAGTTTTATTGCGCTTAGCTTTCGGGCTCGTTTAATTTACATATATCATAACGGTTTTCGACATTGGCAAGAACCGTTTCAGCTGATAGGGGATATTAATGCACGACGTGCACAACGTTTAGAACAACATCAACATCTGTACCATTTACCATTTGTTCGTTTGGATAGATCTGCCTGTTCCAGCATTCGTGAGTCAATTTGTATTTGGAATGGTTTATCAGATGATATTATTGATTTAAGCAAAAAATTTTTTTAAATATATGAAAAATAACCGAAATCTGGAAGAATTAGTTGCTCATTTTCAACCCTATTATGGTTTTTATAATATTTAATTTATAAGTTTTCTATATTTTTTATACATTTTTATTAATGTAATAATTATGCGTTTTGTTTTATAGACTAGTTCGGAATAAGCGTCTTTTACTGTACGAGAGAGGGTACAAAAAGAAAAAAATAAAATTGAAAAAAATCTTAGCTTTCTTAGTTTCCTAAGTTTAAACCTATACTTCATAAAAATTGCTACACCATGATATGTTTCACTACGTTGAAGTGCTGCAATATATCAATTTGTGCTAAATAAATTTTTGTTTTTTAATTAAACGTCACAATAGTTTAAAATCACCACTAAAATCGCATTATCCTGAACAGTGATTTTGAATTAGTAAAAATAAAGATGACATTTGTGCTTTTAAACTAATTTCAAACCTACATAGTTTTTTTTTAAATGTTTTGGTTATAAAACTATTCAAAACTTAAAAATTAATTTTAAAAAGTCCATTCCAAACGTTTAAATTAAGCATTCTCTGTAATTGAAACATTAAAAAACTGGTAAACAAGCGCGCCAGCAGCGCCGTACCTACGAAGCGTCAAAAAACTAAAAATCCCCAAAAATTGCATTTGCTTTTGCAATATTTAAAAAGTATTTAAGAAATTTTGAAGAGAAGGGGTCGAGATTTTAAACCAATAAATATTTGAAATATTTTAAACCGTAAAATGTACTAGTCGCTCGCTGTTTCTCAATTTTCCCTCTACATATGATTGGCGCTAGTAGTTATGTACCCTCTTCCTAACACTAAAAAACCCTTATTCCGAACTACTCTATTGTATCAGTTATTTGTTTTTACTAAGTATTTGTGAGTAATTTAGGTAAACATCAATAGGGTTAATTAAAATTAAGATTAATTTAGAGTACCTTCTTCATAAACCCATAAGGTTTATATTAACTCCAAAGGGGTATGCGGTTCAATTGTATGTTAAATTATGCCTTCACTACTCCTGCACTTTTGCAAATTTTAATAAAATAAATAAATAAATCCAATCCACAAAATTACAATCCATAGTTACAAAATACCTCAACCTCATACATTTTCACTTGTATCCCGCCTTGGTATCCACTCGTACGCTATAATATTTTCAATATATCTCACTCTCTAAGTGATTAATGCGTAATAAGTTGCATTGTGGTTTGTTGTAGAAGGAATATACTGAAAAATGCACACATGTGTTATTGGGAAAACCACGGGAACGTTAGCTCCCGTACCATTTAGACAGCTCTTGGGATAATTACAATACGTAATAATCAGGTCAAAATGTTAGTAAGCTCAACATATATATTTTCTAGCTAATATTGCTAGTAAAGTTACTATGATCACGATAGTCAAAACCTTTCTATTTAAAAGGAAACTGTTCAGTGTTAAGGACCTTCACAGAGTTATGACATTATAGAATCATTCTTAGCCAATTAGGGCTCAGGAAAAAAATGGAGATCTTTCATCCATTGGAGATTGATTTTTTCCCAAGCGCTAATTCGCTAAAAGTAATTCTATTAGCTCCTCCCACAACCATTCCCACAGAGCAAAACATATATGACGTGATTACGAATACTATATGAAATTTTGAGGGTCCTTAAAATCCTGACGTGATAAACATTATTCGTCAAATCATTATGTATTCCATAACCAGAAGTAGCGTATTTCCACCACTTTGAATTTTTTAGCACATTATATTTTTATTTTGAAAAAGCTAATCAATTAGCGTCTAACAGGATTGTTTATAAGGCTCTCTAAAAACACACTGTTTTTTGGAACAAGCATTGAGATTTAACAGTATGTATATTTATTTATGACAATTTGTAAACCCAAACTAAAAATAGTCAAAAAAAATTTTTAAAAATATGATAGCCGTTAAGAAAAGTTAACAAATAACAAAGTTAAAACAACATATTTAAATTTTTTTAAATAAAATCTAAAAAGTATAAGGATTTTGAGGACTTCAACACACTGTTCACATAACAAATTTAAAAAAATGCGGATTAAAAACTGAATTTACAAAAAAAAAAACTCCATCAATAAACTTAACTTAAAAGGTGTAAAGAAGTGAACATTAAAAAGTTCCTTTAGAGCGCAAAATAAAAGAATATGTGTGTTTTTCGCTACTTTTTCGTACTGCAAAATATTTTTGCTTAGAAGAAAAACGATTGATAAATAGCGAGAATCGTTGTTAAAACTTAGATTATCACGCAAAGAAAAAAATATCTTTATTGCTAATTAGTAAAAGATTAGAAACGGCGTTTAAAAGAATGATAATGCCAGTTTTTTAAGCATTCTGTAAAAAATGAAACAAAGGCCGTAAGTTGAATGTCTAGCGATCTTTCGAGTTTTTACAACCTTTCAACTTTTGATTTTTTTACAACAAAACTTGTTAGCGTAAATCTATCTAAAATTGCTTTTTTTGCGGTAAAAGCTGGAAACGTAGATGTTCGTTTAGAAAAACAAATACAAAATCCATAATATAGTAATATTTTAAAATAAAATGATGCAAAAACGAAATTAAATATTTAGTTTAATTGTCAAAATTCTATATTGAAATTTTTTATTGTGCTTTTAACAAATTATAAAAACACACATTATTATAGAAAAGGTTAAAAAAGGATTCGAGAAAATTGGAACCATGAACACTTGAAACAAAATTAGCAAACTTATGGGCCAGAAATGGATACCTTAGAAACCAAAAATCTAAAATTAAATCCTACAAAGCCCAAAACAATTTCTTTTAATTTAAAGTCAGGATTTTAGGGCCCTCAAAATGTTATATAGTATTCGTGATCACGTCATATATGTTTTGCTCCGTGGGAATGGTTGTGGGAGGAGCTGTTATAATCACTTTTAGCCAACTAGCGCATCGTGTTTAGGATTTAAATTCTTTTTTTTCACGGTTTCAAGTTTCGAAATTTTTTATAGAAAAGGTCGAAGTTCGGCATTCTTCAAGAACAACCCACTCAAGTGGTCACCGGAAAGATGGATTGTTTAAAACCGTTATTTTTCAAGTAAATTATCGTGATAAAACTCACAAATAACATTTATCGTGGACTTTAGACCTTAATTTCCCTAAGCAACCTAAGCAAAACCTTAAAATCAAGCTAAATTTAATGTTTTGTTTGATTTTGAGGTTTTGCTTAGGTTGCTTAGGAAAACTAAGGTCTATAGTCCAGGATTCAGGTTGTTTATGAGTTTTATCATGATAATTTTTTAAATTTATCACTTTGTCTAAGATTTATTAAAAAAACTATTTTAATTTAATGGGTTGTTTTTGAAAAATAACGGTTTTAAACTAGTAGTTCGTCCATGTTTAAAGTAGTCTATACTGTATTTTCTTTCCGTTAACCTCTAAAGTGTGTTGTTCTTGAAGAATGCCGAAGTTCTCCAGTAACGGCTCTAAAAATCCAGTATTTTTAGCCGAACCCTAATGGCAATTGTGAAAAAGTGTGGCAGTGTGAAAAATTAAAATCAATAAAGCTCATATGGTTTAGGGTAGATGGAGCCGATTTAACTTGGAGCAGAAAATAAAAATCGTTAAAATCTTTACCTGAGCCTAAGTGAATCTTAAAAATGCTCCAAAAATTTTCCGATGGCTCCAAGTTCCCTACTTACGGCTCCAAAGACCAGGTACCACTTATATTAGTAAATGTATAAATATATAAATGTTGAAAAAACATACCAAAAGGTTTCGGGTTATTACGCTATTTTAATATAAAATCATACAATGAAAAACGTTAACTTGAAACCTCTAAACAAAAGCGGATAAAAATTGCATAATTAATTTTTAAATAATCGAATAATAATTTAAAAAACGATAACTTTTAAATTTTTTATTATAAGCCCAAAAGTCAAAAACTTAACACTTTTTTCTTTAAAGGCAGCCGTACAAGTGTCGTTGACTCCGGTTGATATTTAATAAAAAGTAAAAATAAATGGTAGAAATACAAAACCAATGATAAAAAATTCATCATGGGATTTTATTAAAAAAAAACGCAGCTTATTGCGCTAAACAGATACCTTTTTTAAATGTTTCTTAAATTTTTAAAATTTTCAGGTACCTTTTTAAATTATAAATTTTCATTTTTTTTTAATTTATCTTAGTATGGACGGGGTGTCTGAAATAAAAAAGGTTTTTACCTGCCTCCTACCTGCCTTCGACCTGCCTCCCACTTGCCTTCATTTTAAATTTAACTGCCTCCGCCCTGCCTCATATCTGCCTCCTAACACGTATTTGCTTTGACATAGGAAGCAGGATCGCCTGCCTCCTACCTGCCTTCGACCTGCCTCCCACTTGCCTTCAGTTTAAATTTAACTGCCTCCGCCCTGCCTCCTATCTGCCTCCTAACACGTATTTGCTTTGACATAGGAAGCAGGACCGCCTGGCTCCTACCTGCCTCCATTCTCCCTCCTAGCTGCCTCCGAGGCAGTTTTACGTGCCTCCAGTCTTCCGGAGGCAGGTTCAAGAACCGTCCTTACCGGGTTAAATCTTTTTGATTATTATGACAGTTCAATTTACAACAGTAGAACTCTGCTGGCGATATCTCGTCGTTATCTTAATAGCAATGGTTGTTCCTCCCACAAGACGCACACTTTAACCGCTTCTGATTCTTTGGGCGAAAAATCGCGTATAATCGTATAACAGGGCTATACCCTGGGTTTACAGTATCTATCCTTTGCATTATGGATTATCCCGGGGTTTTAAAAAAACAATTTATTCAACAATCAAAAAAAGATAAAAAGCATAGTTTAGTTGAATTATTTGTATAAAAAAGTTAAAAGCTTTCTAAGTTGTTCTTCAAAATTGTAAAATTTTATTAAAAGTGGTAAAAAAATTGTTGGATCTCTTCAAAAAATATTTTTCGAACAAAAAAATAAAATGACACCAACCGCGGCCGCCATTTAAATTGTTTTTGATGAAAAAATAGTAGTTTAAGATACATTTAAGCAATTTCTTCTGCCATTTTTTAAACATGCGTACAAAATTTAAACATTTTTTAAACAACATAAAAAGATTATTAGTTTTTTATGCAAATAATCTAACTTATTTTACTTTTTCTATTTTTTTGGATATTTAAAAAAAAATTTTTTAACCCCGGAATAATCCGCTATACCCGAGGTAGACATACCCAGGGATCCTCTTTCGCGAATCTCGGCATTTGATCATCTTCTCTTATACAGTAAACAAAAAGGGGCAAAATTATAAAAAAAGGGCTAAATCATAAAAAAAATTATAAAAAAGGGACTTCTCTTTTACGCGTTTTAGACGAAATTATAAAATGGAAAGAGTAAATAAAACGCCTTTTTTCGTTTCATAAATCTGAAAAGAAGCATTTATTGCACTTTTAACAGTAACTCTTATGGTCAGAAATGTGCCATCAAAGACAAAACGTCTATAGTTAAAAAAAACTATTTTAGAATAAATGGAGCCGAAGGAATTTGGAGCTGGATCTTAAAGCCAAAAATAAGAAACTTGGATTCGTAAGTTAGGAACTTGAAGCCGAAAATAAAATATCCTTAAAACGTTTACCTAAGCGATGCCTAAATCTAAGCCCAAACATTTTTTTAAAGGCATAAGTTCCCAAATATTTTCGATGGTTCTAACTACCTTGCTTGTAGTTCTAAAAACCCCGCATAAAAAAATGGCACAAACCTGTGAAACAAAAAATACAAACAAATTGCACTAGGCTAACCTAATAACTTGCATAGAAAGTTTAATTAAAATACAAAATATAATCTAGGTGATTTCAAAAAAAAACTTTATAACTACGCAATAATTATTGGTCGTCTCATGTTTTCCATATATTTTTGTGGACAATTAGACATAATCCTAATAATAAACAAAATAAAAAATCATGATTGTTTAGGTGTTTTTGGTTTGCATCGATATAAAATGAATAATAATTTATTCACAATATATTTACTTAATTTTTTTATAAAAATAAAAATATTTTTAAAATTATTTGTTATTAAATAAATTTTATAAAAAAATTTATAACCACACAATAATTATTGGTCGTTTTATGTCTCCCATATATTTTTGTGGACAGTTAGACGTAATCGAAAATAATAAACAGAATGAAAAAATCAAGATTGTTTAGGTGTTTTTGGTTTACATCGACATAATGTGAATAATTATTTATTCACAATATATTTTTACTTAATTTTTTTATAAAAATAAAAATATTTTAAAATTACTTTTTGGTTTTTTAGCTTTTTTTTATTTATTAGCTGACATAAGTTAAACAACATTTTGAACGGAGATTTGATAAATGGAAAAAACGCAACGATAATGTGGACAGGCAATGTACTAAGTGTGTTCCATTTCGAATATCGGAATTTTAGGTTATAATTATAATATATAAAAGATAAAAATAACAGTTTTCTGCAACGTGCCAGAGCGATTAATAAGTAAACGGTAACCTGATTATATCTATTTTTTGCTACAAAATAAGTTAAACATACAAAACTATTTCTTTTTATTTTATTACTAAGTTTTAACCGATTTTTCTCGTTTCATCAAAATTATACAATATGGTATTATATATTTTTGGTTTTATCAATGATAAAAAAGTACAATTGCCTTACTCGAAAAAATGAGTGAAGATAAAATAGCTGCTAATAACGTCAGAATAAAGTTCTTTTTAAGCTTTTCTATTGTTTGTTTTTTTTTTATAAAATAATTGTTTTAAGTTACTTTTGTTTAACAGAATTTATTCTACGGCTCTTAAAATTCTGACCCAATGAGTCAGAAGCGTTGTAAAATACTCGTGACTGTGACTCTTTTTATATCTTAACACACAATTAATTTAAACAAAATGAGTCAGAGTCACGTTGATTTTATAATAATTGTGACTCATTCTGTCACAGTAACGACGACTTACTTAATAAAAAATTTGAATGAAACTTTACATTTTTGGCATATGTAAAAGGAAAACGTAATATACTAATGATGTTCCTACCTTCCAATATCATGCATCCGGAGCTCCGGCCATTTAAAGCAAAGGGAGCTCCGGAGCTCCGGACTCCGGAGCTCCAAAGCTCCGCCCATTAAATGAGCGATTTTGTGTTTATTTAAGCTTGAAATACATTTAAAGTTACTTTATCAGCACTTTTAAAACTATTTTTATTGTTTTAGTTAAGTTTTGAAAAAAATTTAATTTACAAAAAAATTTTGACTAAACTGCGACAACTCTAACAAGCAGCAAACCTTTTTACATTTGGTTTTAACAATTTTTACACATATATTAAATTAACATAATGACCTTTTAATTTTTTT
>JASAMX010002013.1:0-11754 GCA_030248175.1 Microlaimidae sp. YZB2_3 | reverse complement strand
CCTTTGCAAGCGACTTTTTTTCCGTTTTAATGTAATTTTTGAGTGAATTTAAAAAAAAAAAACACACAAGCAACTTCATCACAAACATTAGTTGGAATTAAAATCTGATATATGTTTAATCTCAAATTAGTTTTATTTTAGTACGTTTTTCATGTGTTGCCTATATTTCTCACAAAACCGGATGCGCAAAGCCGAAATTACTGGACGCTAACTGTACAACAAATCGTCGTTACTACGGCAAAATGAGCCACTGTCATTATAAAATACACATAAATGTAACTCATTCTGGGGTTAATAGGGCCATGTTTTAAATTTAAAATAAGTCATAGTCACACATAATTTATACAAACTGTGGCTCATTTTGCCGTAGTAACGACGAAATATACCATACATAACAATACTATCAAACGACAATATTATCACAATACAGCGTTTCTCAGGTTGAACTCCATCTCGAGACGGGACCTTCAGTATGCAAGACGAAAGTTCTACCACTGCGCCGCACGTTCGACATAGAATATATTACATAGAATGGCTATATACTTACCAAACGGGGGACAGCATATAAGTGAGGTTGTACAGGCCGATCCCGCTGGACAAGAAAAGGAATCCCGGCTACTGCAAGTGGCTGTTGGAAAAGTGCCATCCAGACATCGCGCTAAAAAAACGAAGAAATTGCTTAAAGGTGCGGTAACGTATTTGATTTGTCTTTGATTTTAATTATTTTTTTGTGAACACTTGACCCCTGTCCCCAATCACCGGCAAAAATTTTTTCATAACAACATCTCCAGTAGTTCATTAGATGCGACCTCCCAAAAATGGCTTTTTTTGACAATTCTGTACTTGAAAGATTACTCAATGGTATAAAAATTGGGTTGCCCACGACTAGCTCCCGCCGACTCGCTTCCGGCCCAAATCTCTCCCAGCCCAACTCGCTCCCGACCCAAGTCGCTCCCAGCCCAACTCGCTCCCGACCCAACTCGCTCCCGGCCCATCTCGCTCCCGGCCCAACTCGCTCCCGGCCCAACTCGCTCCCGGCCCAACTCGCTCCCAGCCCAACTCGCTCCCAGCCCAACTCGCTCCCGACCCAACTCGCTCCCGGCCCATCTCGCTCCCAGCCCAACTCGCTCCCGGCCCAACTCGCTCCCAGCCCAACTCGCTCCCAGCCCAACTCGCTCCCGACCCAACTCGCTCCCGGCCCATCTTTTTTTCTTTTCATCCCTTATATACTTTCTTATATACTTTTCTTACTTTCTTATACCTAGTGTATAATTGATTTAAAACTGAAAAATGAAAACCCACAGCAACTTTTGACAAACGCGATATCTACAATTTTTTAATTACCGAAAATTAAAGATTGTTTATACGTTATTTGCCTAAGCCGGGAGCGAGTTGGGTCGGGAGCGAGTTGGGTCGGGAGCGAGTTGGGTCGGGAGCGAGTTGGGTCGGTAGCGAGTTGGGTTGGGATCGAGTTGGGCTGGGGGCGAGTTGGGTCGGGAACGAGTTGGGCTGGGAGCGAGTTGGGCCGGGAGCGAGTCAGCGGGAGCGAGTGGGGCCAGACCTATAAACAATTTAAGTTACAAAATATGCACTCAGAAAAAGCGGCTATTTTCTACTTTAATTTGATATCTTGATTGTTAGAATTGGTGCAGTATTTCTTGAGATATTGCGTTTCCTGGACAAAAAACCCTCCATTTTTTTGATAAAAATACGGAGTGACGGAAAAAATGTTCGGTACACTTAATCAATTCACTGCCGTCGTTCGGTTTTTCCAGCGAAAAAGCCAAGAGTTTTTTGTACAGGAAACGCAATATCTCGGCAAATACTGCTCTGATTTTAACGATCAAGGTATCAAATTAAAGTAAAAAGTAGCCACTTTTTTTGGCTGCATATTTTGTGATTTACCTTTTTATACCCATTGAGAAATCTTTTAAGTACAGAATTGTCAAAAAAGCCATTTTTGGGGGTCATATCTCCTGAACCAATGGAGATATTTTGATGAAAAATTTTTTGTGTGGTATTGGGAGCAAGGGTAAGGTTTTTACAAAAAATTATTAAAATCTAAGACAAAAGGTTTGACTCCGTACCGCACCTTTAAGGCTAGTTTCAAACAATGACGCGTGATAAGTGACTATAACTGACAGTGTAACTGTGTGAAAGCACGCGGAACGCGTTGTCGTTTGTAATTCCGGTGTGAGCTATGGCCCTAGAAGTCTAGTTTCTTTGCAGGAAGCAATTGTTTTTTTGTAAAACGTGAAACAAAACAACAAAAAAGTCACAAAATATTAACAGCAAGAAATGACTAACACTATTTATAATAAGTGTCAAATTTTAATTTTACAGGTTTTTTCGCAATTGGTATTTGCTTTAAAACGGTAAGTAATATTAAGTTGATTGTACTGATACATAGAAAAGAAACGACTTATTCTGAGGAATTCTTTTTTTACATAAAATATTAAAAAAATATTTAACACCATAGGTTACTTCTTGTTGAAAAATTGGAACCAAAACAGCAGAGGTTGTTCTGCCAGCAGGTGTACCCTTGACCGCACCTTCCATTAATACAACGTGCCACAGCTTGCCTCTTATTCGGACACAGTTCTAAAAAACACAATTTTCAACCCGTCCTCTGATTATTTTAAAGAAGCTAGAAAACTGGTATCCTAATTAAATTTAAGACGCCAATTTGCAGTTATATTTGCAAATAAAAAAAAGATGGATTTTGATAATTTTAAAATATTTCGCGAAAAGTAAACCTTGGTGGCCAAAATTTAAAATTTGGTTTAAATGCGATCAGGAACTATTTTTACAAAAAAAAACCGGCTACATGTTTGGTAATTTTTGTGTGGTTATTTGTTTAAAATCCACCACGCTTTGTTTTCCCCAACTGAAACTGAAGGGTGTTACAAAAGTTTTTTTTACAAGATTAGAAAAGCTGAATTGGTTTATTTAACTAGTTTTAAATTTAAAATATTGATTTGTCACCATGGTAAAAGCCCTTCTATTTGAACGGAAGTTATTCAGAACATTCGGATTAATAAATTAATACCCGTTTTATTACATTATAATGCCAAAAAAAATTAAAAAATATTATTTTTGGTCACCACGAATAAATATTTTGCCCATTGAGAAATTTAAAATTCTTACGATCGATGTTTTCCTGTTTCCTTGTTCTGTTAGCGTAGTATGCTGGAAATTCATCATCTATAATATGGAGAAAAAAGATTTACAATTCTATAATTTTACTAGTATACATGAAAATTAATTTAAAAAAAGAATGAGCAATGAAAAACTTAAGGCTGGTTCATACTTATGACAAAACGTCTTTTGGACAAAGTCCAAAGGACAATTTTAGAAAAGCCAAAACGTCCTTTGGACAAGCCAAAACGTCCTTTGGACGGAATTTGTCCAAAGGACAAAGTCCAAAGGACGTTTTTACGCTGTATTTGTTCTTTGAACAAAGTCCAAAGGACTTTTGTCGTTTGGACTTTGTCCAAAGGACATTTTGTTATAACCAGCCTTAAGGGGTATGTGTGGATCGAACCTGAATGCATACATGAGCATATTTTTTATGCATACATAACATAAGTTTACTTTATGCATACGTAAGCATTTTTTTATAAATATATGCGTACGTATGCATTTTTTTGTAAATTTGATGCATACCTATATGCATATAATTGATTTGCGAAAAATGCATACGTATGCATATAATTGTAAAAAATACTATTAACATAGCATAGCTGTATTAAAATAAAAAAGTTATTATAGATTTTTTTTGTTTTCACACTCAATAAACAGATTTGAAGCAAAAAAGAATGAAAGTACGTACTTTATTTTTTTAATGAAAACGTCATTTTTAGTACTAACGTAATGATCATTTATTAATAGATTTTTTTAACAGTCATACTATAAATAAAAAATTTATTTCGTTGAGCGCAAAAAAATAATTTATTTTCCGAATTTAATTGAATTTAATCTTTAAGGGCCGGTTCACAGCGGAGTGGCAGCTGATAGGTGACGCACAGCGCACACAGTTTACACCGCACCAACAATGAGTGTGTAATGATGTAAACGCGCGCGTTCACTATCCACTGCCACTATCACCAAAAATATATAATATACCGAAAAATGTGCAACTCCTATATAAAAAAAGTACAGAAAAGGTGGCCTTTATAATGAGCCTCTCCATTTAAATGACACTCTCCACTATAATGGCATAGTAGCCATTTTAATTCGGCGAGTTAAAATGGAGAGGAAGCTATTATAATAGCCATGTATTGACTTAATTTCACTTCATATATACTCACAAGTGTAATCTTGTCCGGGCCGCACGAGTTTTCCCGTGTCGGTTTAATTCTGTCCAACACGGTAAAACTCGTGCGGCCCGGACAGTATTACACTTGTATATATAAAGTGAAATTAAATGAATAAATGGCTATTATAATGGCTTCCTCTCCATTTTAACTCGCCGAATTAAAATGACTACTATGCCATTATAGTGGAGAGTGTCATTTAAATGGAGAGGCTCATTATAAAGGCCACCTTTTCTGTACTTTTTTATATAGGAGTTGCACATTTTTCGTTATATTATATATTTTTGTTATTACTATATAGTGATATCCACGGGATAGTGGATATCACTATCCACTATCCGGTGTAAACCGGCCTTAAGCGTTTTACGTCGAGTTCACAATGTTGCATGGCTTAAATAGATTTTTGCACAATTGTAATTGTATTTGCACAATTCAAATTGTAACAATAAAAGTTAAAAAAACGTTAAAAGTTGGAACCAAATCAATGAAAACCCAAATCTACATAAGCTGATGCGTTTCTATATCGAAGTTTCCAGTTTGGCAGCTGCATCAAGTTTTAATAATTTTGCAAAAATTTCAATTTCTCCGCACCGATCTTTACTTTTTTAGTTGTTTTGCTATTTCTTCTGAAAAACTTTTACTAAACCATTTGACCATCACGTCTGAATGTGCTTATTAAATATTTTATTGACTGTGTTTTTATATACCGTTTAAATTAAACCATGCAAAATTTAAAAACGTTCAATTTTAGCATGTAATATATTTTAAAAAAAAATACCTCTTATTAGTCTTCGAAAATATCTCCCCATTGTAAATCCATAGCTTGTGTATAAATTAAAAGTTGTCAAAATAAAGACAACAATGTTCAACCGCATAACTCCACTTCGATTTTATTCGCGGTATTTTATTTTTAAGAGTAGGGAAAACTTTTCTCGATTCAGAGTAATATATATTATGCTGAAATAATAGACCAAACGACCCACGCTGCTGGCCGAAAAAACCTGAAAGACTCCCTTGTTCCAAATCGGTTTTGGTCGTTTTCCCAAGCTTATAAATAAAGACTCTATTGTTTTTCACATTCGGCTCCAACCGATTCGGGGTTGCTTATTCGCAATTGAAGCTAATAAACCTATTGAGTATTTTCACGCAAATTGTTTTTCTTTCTAAATTTAATTGGAAAAAGATCATTGCTTTATTTTTATTGTTTTGCATAGAAAATATTTCTTACAACCTTTTTTTTCCATTTTCAATTCACGACTAAAATTTAACGAGTTTCAAAAAGCCGACACTGAATAAATGGTGTGTTTACACAAGGGGCTATGGTGGCCAAGACAATTCGAAAGCTGGGTCAGTCTGAAACCCTAATTAGCCAGAAAATACTAAAGTTTCGGACAACATTGATAGTTTTACAAACGATTGTGTAAGCATGATAAGTTTTCGTTTCCCTGTTAACATCGCAATAAACTGAAAAAAATATGACCACCTGAACAAAACGGAGTGGAAATGAGTTGAGTAAAATAATTTTTCTGCAAGCTCTCTCTTGTAAACGCAGGGTTTTTTATTGATATTACGTTCTTATTATAGGTCGCATATAATAATATAAATTTTTCCAAGGTTATCTCGGTAAGGACAGGGTGCCTTATTTTTAAAAGCAGTGTTTTCTGTCTAGTTAATTCTTACATTAAAAATTTTTCTGTGTTCAACTCTCTTATTAGTTTCACCTGTCCTAAAGTTACTTTAAAACTTCCATGCCTGTCTCCCAGTTCGTTTTTTCAGCTCTCTACTTACTAAGCACATGGTCGTATGTAGTTCTTGTTTCAAATCCGAACTCGATTTAGTAGCCTCTTATCTTCTAATATTCTTATAATCGCTTGATTATACTATTTTTGTTATTATTTAATTATATTATTTTATTAATAAAAAACGCAGCACTTGTTTTTTTATATCAGTTTAGACCTCGACTGTATTTTTAAATAGTAATTACTTTTTAACTCATAACCTTCTTTAGTTACAATTTACATGAGTCTTGTTCAATACGGTTATACCCCAGTAAGCCCGGTCTGCCTTATTTTGAAAAAAAGAAGAAGATTTTAGTCGCCTCATACCTGACTTCACTGCAAATTTTACTGCTTCCTACCCACCTTCATAGTGACAAGTGATAACGGAACGCGTTATCACTTGTCACTCCAATGTAAACTAGTTCTAAAGGTTTGTTAACTACATGCTAAATTAGCATGTGTATAAAATATCCCCATTCAAAAGATTTATATCTAGCCTTGAAAAATGCTCTAAGAATAGAGCAGAAAAAAGGGGCGATTTTTCATCGGGCGTATGTTTAGACAGAAAAGATGTGGGCTAGGCTCAGATGAACATTATGTGGACTATAGGAAATTCGCATTTGGTTTGGGCAGCTTCTCACAAAATAAAAATTTCTACCATATGATAATGATTTGTTTATACATTGATCTAATCACACAGCACTGTTGCATTTTTTTTGTTTGATGAAATGTTAATTTAAAAAATCATACTCACAGCAATCTTTGACAAACGCCTAATCGCCACTTTTTCAATTAGAAGGTTATATTTGTATGTGCAAAAAACAACTATAAATTTGAAAAAGTGGCGATTTCGCGCTTGTCAAAGATTGCTGTGAGTATGATTTTTTAAAATTGACATTTGATCAAACTAAAAAAAATGCAACAGTGCTGTGTGATTAGATCAATGTATAAACAAATCATAATTCATATGGTAGAAATTTTTATTTAGTGTGCAGCTGGCCAAACAGATGTTATAGTGCCACATAATGCATCTCGGCCTACTCCCACATCTTTTCTGTCTAAACATACACCCGGGGAAAATCGCCACTTTTCCTTTGTTCTACCTTCTTAGAGCATTTTTCAAGGTTAGTCTCCACTTTTTTTAAAAAAAAGCTAATTAACTATAGTTTTAGCTGCGCAATGACATATGTTTATAATCATTCTGTTACGGAGATATACTTTTTTGAATAAAAAATAATAATAAGAAGAAGATAAATTTAAATTACAAAATTTACCCACGTTGTTTAATTATAATTAGTGCGGTGCAGTTGCGTTCCAGACAAAGTTTATCTACGTTCTCTAAATATAGTTGGCGCGATGCCGTGCGCCAATGATTGCAATTATAATTCTACAGTAAAAATAATAATAATAAGATGATGATGAAATGAATTACAAAATTTACTCACGTTCTCTAAGTCTAGTTGGTGCGGTGCGGTGGGTTAAATTGCAGTGTGGCACTCCGCACCACCGATGATTACCGGCGCGTGGCGCTCCCCGCGCGGCCCCAGCATTACAAAAATTTGGGTCCGCGGCCCGCCGCGAAATGATTTCATTAAAAAACCAATGATTTTTATTAATTTTTCTTAAACCAAGAGTAAACAACTATATTAAAACAATTTCGAGTATTTTTGTTAATTTTTTGACCATATTTGGAACTATATTAAGCGTAACTAAGGTTTCTCATATGTAAATTTTTTTCGTTATTTAAAGAAAAACAAGCATTTTGTGATGCTCAATTCAATCAAAAAGACCACAAAAATTTTCAAGTAAATGTTTTATTTGTATATAATATTTCCAGGTTTCAAAAATAATACGAAAAAATGCATTTAATTTGAGAGGAACTTTGTTTCGTGGTGGTGGAACCACCGACCAAATTTTGTTAGGTAGGTCCATTATTATTTTTTAATAAATAAAACTTTGAATTAATTTTGTCATCAGTAATGCAAGAATTAAAAAAAGTACTCTGTTGTTTTCGCCGTTTTTCGCGCGGTTGAAGCAGATGGCGCTGGGAACTGGTTACGTTTCTGCCACCAATTAAAACCGGTCTGCTTTTTTTGTGCGGTTTCTATGAGGGGATGTTGGTTGTCTGCTTTGTACAATCCTTATTGTTGCCAAAAGTCTGTTATTGTGCGGTTCGGATTTTTTATTTGTCTATTTTTCAAATTTTTTATTTTGATCAATAAATCGATAACAAGGACCTAAATGAAAAAAGTGCTTCCTAAGAAAGTTGCGTAATTCCTTCTTCTTTCTAATGAGCCCATGTTTATTTTTGATCAATCAGTAACGAATGAGGAATATCGCTTTTAAGGATGGAGCGTTGGAATAATAATAATAATAATAATAATAATAATAATAATAATAATAATAATAATAATAATAATAATAATAATAATAATAATAATAATAATAATAATAATAATAATAATAATAATAATAATAATAATAATAATAATAATAATAATAATAATAATAATAATAATAATAATAATAATAATAATAATAATAATAATAATAATAATAATAATAATAATAATAATAATAATAATAATAATAATAATAATAATAATAATAATAATAATAATAATAATAATAATAATAACAACAATAATAATAATAATAATAATAATAATAATAATAATAATAATAATAATAATAACAATAATAATAATAATAATATTAATAATTATAATAATAATAATAATAATATTGATAATAATAATAATAATAATAATAATAATAATAATAATAAGAAGAAGAAGAAGAAGAAGGTTCTGAATTTTAAAATTTACCTACATTCTCTAATAATGGTTGGCGCGGCGCCACGGGGCTAAATCGCCCCGTAGCGCTCCCATAATATTAACTTTACGATATTTTTTTAATTTTAATATACTTGTTTTAGTTAATGGTAATAATTAAATATCCGATGGTCAAATTAGAAGAAAATTAATAAAAAAACCCAATAATTATGAATACAAAGCTTCTAATACCAAAATAAATCAATTATTATAAATTTTTTAACAAAAAATACATCAGATTTTTAAAATATCAATTTATATATTCTTGTAAAAAATCTATGAGAATTTAAAACAAAATAAAGTTAAAGCATGTAGCAACTAGTTTTCAACAGCCGACTGATTGAGTGGATTCCTCTAGTGAATTGGTTTCTGGAGATTCATCTGGTGGGTGTTTATTATACTGTTTTCAGATAAGCATTAATTTTATGAAAAATAAAGAACAAAACAAAAATGGGACACTCAGAAGAAATTGGCTGTAAAAACTAACATTTAAATAGTGCTTCAAAAATACTTCTGAGCTACCATTTAATATTTACGTTTTTTTACAGTCAATTTGTGTCGAGTGAACTTATTTTTTATTACATTTTTAATTTTATTAAATCGTTCAATTAGATGGAAAACCGTTTAGTTTTTGTTTAACTATAGGTTCTTAAACAAAAAAGTGGTTTTGCGACAATAAAGAAAGCAATGGAGTGGGATGTTTCGTGGATATTGTGAATGGAAAGACAATTGAAAAACTAAATGCCGACAATAATGTTGTTTTTCACCGACAAAACAATTTTTAAAGAGTGAAAAGTGGGAAAATAGGGACGTTACGGCGGAAAAAGTCTCATAATAGCACGTGAGTCTGACTTTTTTTACACTCAAAAAACAGCTCCCGTTTTGATAATGTTTCAAAAATCTAACGCTTTATAAATACGAATTTGAATATAGAGCTGGCGGGTGGTGCTAAAAGGCATCGGTGGGTAGATAGGACTCGAGAATTCCTCTATCGGTCTATCAAGCGCATTAATAAAGCGTGATTAACTTCGGGGGATCAAGAAAAAAAGTTGATTCGTTTGTTTATTGGTTACTTAGAAATTTTTAACCAATCACAATCATTTAAAACGTTGAGGATGGATTTTATAGTGTTTTGATTGTCAATAAGAGTTATAAATAGCATCTCCGATGAAAATCGCGTTTTATGAATGCGGTTTCCGATTTTAAACCAAAAATTCAAAAAAAAAACAAACAAAAAAACTGAAAATTGTTTCTTATTCTTTCTTTGGAAAAATCAATTTATTCGTCTCATATTTCCGGACTTTACAGGTATAATAATTTACTGTTGTGTTAAATATATACCCATTGTGACTTATCCTGAAGTATTTACGACGTTGTTTAAATGTTGGAATTTACACACCGCTTGTGTCAAAAATTACCGTTCGCAGTTCAGATTTGAGTTTTTTGGAAGTGCTTTTGTTTTTGAATAAACGCAGAAGAATCTAAATTGAGAGTAACCAATCGAAAGGAGGAAAACATGAAGAAGTTTACAAATAAATTAATTATATTTAAAATGAAAAAAAATACGAATAAAAGGTCTTTGTTTTATTTGGAGATTAGCTAATGGCGCTTTATTTGGAGATTAGCTTATGGCGCTAAGAAAAAATGCGTTATTCGTAATATTTTGCAAAAAATCACTGCTGCATTAATGTATTTTGTAAAAAAAGAATATATTTCAGTATAATATCTTGGGGAAAAATAGCATTTTGTCTTGTTTTAACAGTTTACAAAGAAATTTAGTGAAACACTTTAAATACTTAAAAGGAATGGGAACTAAATATGTTTTTAGAAACTTAAAAATACGACTTAATAAAAATAGGCAGAAAAAATATTTTGCACATATAATTGCGTTTAATTTAGTTAAACAACTGACCTTTGGCATTTTTCAAAAATAAACGTCACGCATGCGCACATGCACGCACGCACGCACGCACGCACGCACGCACGCACGCACGCACGCACGCACGCACGCACGCACGCACGCACGCACGCACGCACGCACGCACGCACGCACGCACGCACGCACGCACGCACGCACGCACGCACGCACGCACGCACGCACGCACGCACGCACGCACGCACGCACGCACGCACGCACGCACGCACGCACGCACGCACGCACGCACGCACGCACGCACGCACGCACGCACGCACGCACGCACGCACGCACGCACGCACGCACGCACGCACGCACGCACGCACGCACGCACGCACGCACACACGCACGCACGCACGCACGCACGCACGCACGCACGCACGCACGAACGCACGAACGCACACACACATACACACACACACATACACATACACACATACACACACACACACACACACACACACACACACACACACACACACACACAAACACACACACACACACACACACACACACACACACATACACATACACACACACACACACACACACACACACACACACACACACACACACACACATACACATACACACACACACACACACACATACACATACACACACACACACACACACACACACACACACACACACACATACACACACACACACACACACACACACACACACACACACACACACACACACACACACACACACACACACACACACACACGCGCGCGCGCGCAACGCACGCATATTAAAAAAAAGTGCCGTATGACAACTACTTAAGAAACCCATTTATTAAAAATAATCTAGCAAAAGACGAAACAAAGTTTCGAAAAAAAATCCTTATATTAAATGGAATAGTATAAAGCTACATAAGTCTAAAAACTAAATGCCAGAAAAGA
>JASAMX010002011.1:0-17076 GCA_030248175.1 Microlaimidae sp. YZB2_3 | reverse complement strand
TGATGATTTTTGTTAGTCTTCCGCAAATGACGCAATTCAGACTAATAGATCGTGGATCAAAATGTTTTTGCACAAAAAATATCATTGTTGAAAGTACATTTGAATACTGGCAAAATTTTGAAAGAATACAAAAAACCTTATTAGAAATTTTGTTTTTGTGTTGACAAACGGGAAATATGTTTGCAAGAAAGAAAACAACTAAAAAAAGAACATTTTTTAGCTGCGATATTGTAATAGGGTTTTAACTTTAAACATATGTTTTTTCTTACAAAAATATAATTAAAATTTGAGGTTTTAAGACTTATTTTTTGGAAAAAAAATTAATTTAAAGGTTTGCTGCTGGCAATTCAGAGGCTTGAACGCTGATAAAATTTTAAATTTGTCGGTTTACAGTTATTTTAAGCTCAGATTTTTTTGACACGAAAACCAAAAATCGTTATTTTTGATAATGGTTTTCCGAAAAATTCGAAAATTTTTTGATCTGCGTTGCTTTTCAACTCATGCAGGGAATGTTTTGAAAAAAATCTATAGGTTAAAAGTAAGGATAAACGGCGGACATTTAATATGTTACAATACGGTATTTAAAAATTGAAAACACGTCGAGAGGGAAAGCAAAACAAAAAAAGCTATATTTTTTGCAGTGTATTAATTTGGAGAAAAATCGGGAAACCGCGCGCATTCAACGCATCATAAAACATTAGCCGAGCGCATTTCGTCTTAAATCGAAAATTGAAAAAGTACGTATTTCTAACCGCATATCAAAGTGGTGTCCGCTAATAAAAAAGTCGTTTTTTGGGACGAGAATGTTCTCACTATTCGGCCCGTAGTGATGACGTCATAGAAAAAAAACAATTTTTCTAACATTTCCAAAAGAGAGCGAAAGACCCGAGTTATGCCCCGCGCCGCATAATGTCCGTAATATATTGATTTTTTTTGTTTAGTAATGAATTTTCAAATTTGAATTTTCTGTCGTCAGTCCGCATCATTTTGGTATAAATAGTTTAGAAATCTGTAAATTCAATTTTTTTCCGGTATCGCTAGATTTCATTTAAACTAATATTTAAACAATTAAACATTTCATTCGCTAGTTTAAACTTTTCATTCTCGGGATTGAATTCGAGTGAACCTCTTAAAATTGCATGGTGGCAAGGAAAGAACCAAGTAAAATTGTGTGGGTCGGAACATTACAAAAAGGAAAAAATTTAACTCAATTTTATTAAACGTCTCAGTACTCAAAATGATGCGGACTGGCGACAGAACTCAAACTTTGAAAAGTCATATCTCCATAAAGCGAGAATAGAATATGTACAGGACATATAACGGGGCATAGCTCAAAATTCGGCTATCTTTTGGAAATGTTAGAAAAAATTGTTTTTCTATGACGTCATCACTACGGCCGATGCAGTGAGAATAACCTGGTCCCAAAAAACAACTTTTTTATTAGCAGAAGATAAGAAACACCACTTGATATGCCGTTAAAACATACTTTTTCAATTTTTTTTTTAAATTTGAGCGAAATCGGCTCGCTAAAATGTTTTTATGATGCGTTGACTGCGCGCGGTTTCCACGATTTTTCTCAAAATTAATACACTGCAGAAATATAGCTTTTGTTTTGCTTCCTGCTCGACGTGTTTTTCGATTTTGATCATATTGTAACACATATCTTAAATGTCCGCCGTTTTTTATCCCTTACTTTTAACCTATAGATTTTTTTGCGGAGGTTAACCCCTAAGTGGGTTGAGGGGAGGCAAAACACAGATGCCGAATAATTTTTTCAAATTTTTTTTCAAAACCATTAAAAACGTAAAAATTCTATCAAAAATAACGACTTTTGATTTTAGGTGTGTGTCTCAAAAATCTAACATTGGAAAATGGAAAACAAGCCTGTTTAAAACCGACAAATTTAAAATTTATAAGCATTCCAAGCCTTTTTGCTGGTAGCAGCAAACCTTTAAATTAATTTTTTTTTCCAAAAAATAAGTCTTAAAACCTCAAATTTTTAATTTATTTTGTAAGAAAAACATATGTTTAAAGTTAAAACCCTACTACAAAATTGTCAAATATCGCAGCTAAAAAATGTTCTCTTTTAGTTGTTCTCTTACTTGCAAACATATTTCCCCGTTTGTCAACATAAATTCAAAATTTCTAATAACTTGTGTCTTTCAACTTTTGCCAGTATCTAAATGTACTTTTTTCAAGTAATGATATTTTTTGTGCAAAAACGTTCGAATCCGCGATCTATTAGTCTTAATTGCGTCATTTTAATTGCGGAAGAGCTAACGAAAATCATCAATTATAACGTAATGGCAAAAATTTACATCACGTAAGGAAGTATTTTCAAAATTTTAACCAAATTTTTTTTTTGAGTTTTCATGGGGTTATTTGGACCATTTTTTAATATTTTAAATCAAAAAACAATACTAAAATTGTTAAGTGTTAACAACATAATAAATATTTTATGCTCCGTTATATTGAAAAAGAGTTTAACTTTGAATCACTCGTAGAAACGTAATACTTTATTAAAATAGATTTATAAAATAACTGGTCTTAACGGCGGACAGTTGGTATGGTTTTCTGGAAACTTCTCCCCGTAAAACAGTAATTCCGTTATAACTATATATGCTATTTTTTGACCTATTACTTTTTAACTTGGCAATACGTTAAAAAGTGTGCTACTGACTTAATATGTTTATCGCATTTATTATCTTATATAATTTTAAATATTATAAAAAAATGATCAAACAAATAAAAATTGTAATAATGTTAATGCGTACGATTATTTTCTATTTTTTCGTAAAAACACATGTATGCTTTTATAAGTTTGCATAATTAAATTTATTTACAAAAAGTATTTCTGTGGTTATGATCGAAAAATAATTATTTATCTACATACATACATAAATAAAAGGATAAATAGCAAACATATCAACAAATATGTATAAAAATGCATTTGATAAAGCTCTGTTATTGGTACAAATCGTAACCCAACTAATTAAAATGAAATGGAGGTATTTTTAGTTCAAAAAAAGAAATTAAAAAATCACTATAAAAATCATGTAAAACAATCAATTGTTTTTGTTCCGCCATTTAGGAGCGAGTATAAGGAAACTTCATAAATTAAAGTTAAAACACAATAATGTCTCGTTTTTTATTTACGCCACTAACAAAAACTGCGTAGTTATGCTGACTTAGCACTACGCACCATACCTTTTATGCTTTCAAAGCAAAAAATAAACATTTTTAATTTTATTAATAAAAAAGTAAAATTTTTATTTTTATTTAATAAAGATAAAACTTTTCGTCTCTAATAGAAGAATAAAATTAGTTTTATTTTCCCGATTTCTGCGGAGTGATTTTAAAGGATAATATAAATTTTTTTCGTTCGATTGCTAAGAGAAATTTTAATTATAACAAAAAGTGTAGTTAGTCATGCCCACCAAAACACCATTAAACTGAAAATTCGAAAACCTGGTTTTTCGTACTAAGTATACTATTTGAAACCGCTTTCATAAAAAAAAAACTTAAATTTGCTCCGTATGTTCTCTTTTTGCCAGCGCATCATTTTATTTTGTGGATAAGAATAATTCTACTTTTCTGAAACGGAGCCCCGGGGAACCCACTAAGTTAACAACTATTTTTAAAGAAATTTCCTGAATATTAAGTAGTAACGTTGAATGCCCATATAGAGTAAATTATTTTCAAATTTTTAAAAAGCTTGAAAATCACTTTTAAACAGCGGAGCTCCAATTTTCCACCGTCTAAACGGCGAGAAAGCTCGATGAGAAGGGAAGAGTGTAGCCCAGGAAGCCAGATTTGAGCTTAGCCTCGAAAATCAGGAGCTAGACAAAAAATCTAGGGCGCTCTTTCCCTCCCCCTAAATTTAGGAAATTTTTACCCTTGATGTCTCTCTGAATTCTGAAATTTCGGTACTCTCCCCCTTTTCCCTCAAGTTAACATTTTAGGTACCTTTTTCTCACACCTAGGTTTTCTTCTAAAAACCGTCACTTTTAAACAAATATTCCTAGTTTTACACCGATTTTATACCAAAAATATCGTTTTTTCATTCAATAAAACGTAGTATTATCCTATAAAATAAACAATTATTCAAGTTATTATGGTTTAAAACTTTGCTTGACAGGATGCCGACGAATCTTCTAGATTTCAAAAAACACACCCGGCCCAAAACCCCAAAACCCGCGGGGGGGGACGACTCCTGATAACTGCCATTTACCCGGGCAAACCCCCCCAATTGTAGGACCGTGCTCACCTATCGTATACCCCAAAGACCCCATTTTTCAGCATTTTAAGAACTGGGACCCCCAAATTTCAGGGGGTGTCCGGGGTATCCTGAAAGTTTAGGCAGGTGTGTGTCGGGTGAGATCGGGTACCACCTCTGCCCACCTATGACTACAGCTAAAACCTTCCCTATTTCCAAAAAATTGATGGGAGTGCTACCTGGTTATTAAAGGGTAGAAATACCAATAACTATGGAAATAAAATAAAACAGTAAAACGTACATTATATTATTATATATATAATATCACAAGTTAATTTTAGCAAATTTTATTGTTTGTGTATAACGGCTTTTTAGCAACTTAAAAGTTGACAGTAGTTACATGAAACTGAACATTGTATTAAATTATCGTCGTTAACTGTCTTATATTAGTACAATATGTGCAGAACTTATATGCGCTTGATTCGTTTCCTAATAAAAATAAGAAACAATCGGCGACGCACACGAATTGACGATTTAAACCTTTGACTAGTGTTTTCTCAACTTAACTGGGAAAAAAAACCGTCTTTAAAATTGCTCAAAAAAGTTTCAGATTTAGCTTTATCAACAGCGATTATGCGGAATGAAATGCAAATTTAATTTAAATATTTTTGACGCCAGAATAACATTTCGGGAAAATCAAACTTTCTCGACGTCCTGGATGTATTTCTCGTTTGGACTAGAGAGAGCCGATCTATTTGAATTAGAGAAGTTTTTAATCGATAATTATTCAAAATAGCAAAATTCATTAAAACATTTAAAAACTGACAACGTGTTATCAAATTTCCAATCATTTTCCACCAAAGCAGCTTACCAGTTTCGAGATATATATATATATATATAGATATATATATATATATATATATATATATATATATATATATATATATATACAACACCTTCTTAAATACATTCGTTCACCGTTCCAGGAGTTTGAATTCGCAGTTTTCGGCGGCGACATTTATTTTCAGTTCCATTTTCTGGCAATAGGTATTTACAAGAATGATCTCGGAGGCCCCTGTAATAGGATTAACGGGACCCGAGAATTTCCAAACACAAAACCCCACTGGACCTGGTTAATCCTAGGCCTATATATTCGGACGCGGCAAATTGCCGATGTTTTTTTCCCAAATTAAAACTTGCTGATTGAAAACTGTAAAAACAATACGTTGTATTTTGCTTAGCGAGGGGGGGGGGGGGGATGACTGAAAAAAATCCCGATTTACAACCGACACCCTCTTCTGAAAGTTGGTACCTCGGACACCCCCCAAAAAACTTGGGGGGGGGGGGTTTTAAAAACGCTAAAAACGGGAAATTTGACAATGTACCCCAAAAATTTCCTCGCAATTTCGATAATCCATATACCCCCAGTAACCTAGTTACATAAATGCAGTACTGCACATTATATTTATCACAATTCGCGTTCAAAAATTAAAAAACTAGTAGATTACAATGCAGGTTGCAAATGCCCCCCCTCCAAATAAGGGGTATTTTAGAGCTTGTGTTAGGTTGCTCATATTAATTATCTACTAAGTTTTTTAATTTTCAAAATTACAAATTGTGATAAATTTTATGTGTTTTTTTCTCGAGTGTACTTTTAGACGGTGAAATTTTTTTTTATTGAGAAAGCTCCGGGGTATACTCTGCATTTATGCTTAATAGAGGGTAACCTCAGATTTAGGCGCTTAGGTGGGCAGCCTTCCGGATTATGGGGGTATATGGATTATCGAAATTTGGGGGGGAGTGTTCCAAAAATTTTTTTGGGGGTATATCTCAAATACCCCATTTTTAGCGTTTTTAGTACTTGTCCCCCCCCCCCAAGTTTTTTTTTGGGGGGGGGGGGTGTCCGAGGTACCCCCAACTTTTAGGAGGGGGGTGTCGGTTGTAATCGGGATTTTTTTTAGGGGGGTATAACCCCCCAACCCCCCCCCCTTTCTGCCCACCCATGGTTAGGCGAATACAACGTATTGTTTTTACAGGGGACGATCAGCAAGCTTTAATTTGGGACATTCAGGCCATGCCGCGTCCGATCGAGGATCCAATCCTGGCTTATCAGGCCTCAGGGGAAATTAACCAGGTCCAGTGGGCCCAGACTCAACCGGACTGGATCGCCATTTGCTTCAACAGGTGTTTGGAAATTCTCAGGGTCTAATTGTGTTATTACAGGGGCCTCAATTCGATTCTTTGTAAAATACCTATTGCCAGAAATGGAACTGAAAATAAATGTCACCGCCGAAAACTGCGAATTCAAACTCCTGGAACGGTGAACGAATGTATTTAAGAAGGTGTTGTATATATATATATATATATATATATATATATATATATATATATATATATATATATATATATATATATATATATATATATATCTCGAAACTGGTAACTGCTTTGGTGGAAAATAAGAGTCACCGACCTGAAAAAAATTTGATCCGGCCGGCAGTTTGACACGTTGTCCAGTTTTAAATGTTTTAATCGATTTTGTCTTGAATAATTATCGATTAAAAACTTCTCTAAAACTTGTATGAATCGGCTCTATTTCTAGTCCAACGAATAATACATAGGACATCGAGAAAGTTTGATTTTCCGAAATGTTATCTGGCGTGAAAAATATTTAAATTAAATTTGCATTTCATTCCGCATAATCGCTGTTGATAAAGCTAAATCTGAAACTTTTTTGGCGTAACATTAAAGACGGTTTTATTTTTTTTCCAGTTAATTAAAAAAACACTAGTCACGAAGGTTTAAATCGTCAATTATGCCATCGCCGATTGTTTCTTATTTTTATTAAAACAAATCAAGCGCGTGTGGTTCTGCACATATTGTACTAATTGTGGCTCATTTTGCCGTAGTAACGACAATAATTTAATACAATGTTCAGTTTCATGTAACTACTGTCAACTTTCCAGTTGCCTTAAAAAGCCGTATACCGCGAACAATAAAACCTTTTATTAAAATTAACTTGTAATATTATATATATAATAATATAATGTACGTTTTACTGTTTTATTTTATTTCCATAGTTTATTGATATTTCTACCCTTTAATCAGAGGCATGGCCAGGATTTCGGAAGGGGTGGCATTCCATCAAATTTTTCGAAATAGGGAAGGTTTTAGCTGTAGGCATAGGTGGGCAGGAGGTTATACCCCCCACAAAATCCGCATTATAGCCGACCCCGACACCTCCCTAAAATTTAGGATACCCCGGACACCCCCCTAAAATTTGAGGGGTCCCAGTTCTTAAAATGCTAAAAATGGGGTATTTGAGGTATACCGATAGGTGAGCACGGTCCTGCGAGCTGGGGGGGGGGGCTTGTTACCCAGGGTAAATCGCAGTTTATATTCTAGGAGGGGAGTCCGGACCCCCCCCCCACAGTTTTTAAGGGGGGTTGGCCCGGTGTGCGAAATTTTGAAATCTAGAAGGGGGTCGGTCAGGTGGGGTCCGGTGTCCGGAGCAAAGTTTTAAACCATAATAACTTGAATAATTGTTTATTTTATAGGATAATACTACGTTTTATTGAATGAAAAACGATATTTTGGTATAAAAATGGTGTAAAAATAGGAATTTTTGTTAAAAAGTTACGGTTTTTGAAGAAAACCTAGTGTAAAAAAAGTACCTAAAATGTTCTTGAGGGAGAAGGGGAGGGGTCCGATTTCAAATTCCAGAGAGACATCAGGGGTAAAAATTTCCTAAATTTGGGGGGAGGGGGCCCCTAGATTTTTGTCTAGAGAGGCTCCTAAAATTTCGAGGCTAGGGCTCGAATCTGGCTTCTGGCTACGCTCTTCCTTCTAATCATGCTCCAGAGCTCTGGCCATTTAAAACGGTGGAAGTTCCGAAGCTCAGTCTTTTAAAAGTGATTTCAAGCTTTTAAAACTTGAAATAATTTACTCTATATGGGCATTACTTTAGGACATTACTCTTAATATTCAGGAAATTCTTAAAAAATAGGTTGTAACTTAGTGGGTTACTCCGGGGCTCAGAGTTTCGGGAAAATAAATTATTCTTATCCACAAAATAAAAATGATGCGCTGGCAAAAAAACATACGACAAGAATTAAGTTCTTTTTTTATTGAAAGCAGAGTAAACGTTTTGGAGAATGAATGGTATGCTTAGTACGAAAAACCAGGTTTCGAACTTTAGTTTAATGGTGTTTTGGTGACATAACACACTTTTGTTATAATTGAATTTCTCTTAGCAATCGAACAAAAAAAAAATTTATATTATCCTTTAAAATCACTCAGAAAGCATGGGGTGAAGTTTGATTTAGAAATTATTCTTCTCTAGAGACAAAAAGTTTTATCTTTATTAAATAAAATAAAAATTTTACCTTTATTTAATAAAATTAAAAATGTTTTATTTTTGCTTTGAAAAGGCATAAAAGGTATGGTGGGTAGGGTGTCAGTCGGCGTGGCGTCCAGGTCGTTTTTTGCCTATTCATAGCATAAATAAAAAACAACATTATTGTGTTTTAACTTTAATTTTATGAAGTTTCCTTATCTGATTTTTCAGCTATAAATAGCAAACAAAACAATTGATTGTTTTACATGATTTTTATAGTGATTTAATTTCCCTTTTTTTGAACTAAAAATACCTCCATTTCATTTTAATTAGTTGGTTTTTTGCGATTATACCAATAACAGAGCTTTTATCAAATGCATTTTTATACATATTTGTTGATATAATGTTTGCTATTGTATTTTATTTATGTATGTATGTAATAAATAATTATTTTTTCGATCATAACCACAGAAATACTTTGTAAATGAATTTAATTATGCAAACTTATAAAAGCATACATGTGTTTTACAAAAAAATAGAAAATAATCGTACGCATTAACATTATTACAATTTTTATTTGTTTTTTGATCATTTTTTATAATATTTAAACATATAAACCGCATAATATAAATGCGATAAACATATTAAGTCAGTAGCACACTTTTTAACACTGCCAAGATTATTAAAAAATTAATATAGGGTCAAAAATGGCGCAGATTATGTAGTTATAACAGAATTACTGTTTTACGGGGAGAGAAAGTTTCCAGAAAATCTCTCCAGCCATACCAACTGTCGCTGGGTTTGAAGCTCAGTCTATTTATAGTGATGGTATCTTAATGAGGCTGTACGTTTCTACGAGTGATTCAAAGTTAAACCTTTGAATATGATTTTAAAACCAATATTAATAATAGTAAAAAAACACAAAAATTCAGAATGTTTAAACAATTTTTATAAATTTTTTAAATTAAAACTAAAAATACGACTATCCGACTTATCAACTTAGAAGATAGGGGTTTTTGTAACTTAAAAAGTGAAAAAGTTGAACTGTTTGGAAATTACTTTGCTTCCGTTTTTTCCTAGTCTATGATGATGACACCATACCAGATTTTAATCGACCAAATACAGGGAAGCTTGGACAACATGGTATTTACCACTAAAAAGGTATTTAAAGCCCAAAAAAAGGCCACAAACAAATTGTCTAGAACATCTGATTGTTTTCCAGCTTACTTTTTAAAACGCTTGGCCAAAGTTATTGCTGAACCTTTGGCAATAATCTTTTGGATGTCTTTTGATTTTTGAGAATTACCACTTGATTGGAAAATAGCTTTATTAAACTTACTGTTTAAAAAAGGCACCAAAAGCCTAAAAAAATTATTGTCCAATTTCACTTACATCTTTTTCTTGGGTAAAAAACTGATCTGAGCTGTTTGTTAAAGAAGAACTTCTTGTCTTTTTCCATATCATTTTGTAAAGGTTTCAACATGGTTTTAAAGCAAAAAGTTCCACAAAGCACAGCTGGTGGTGATGAGTGGACGTAGGCACTAAAAGATAAACTTCTAATCGATGTCATATACTTGGGTTTTGCCAACGCCTTTGACACCGTGTCACATCAAGAATTGTTATATAAGCTAGAAAAATATGGTGTTTTTGGTAAATTTTTAAAATGTATAAAAGAATTTTTAGTTGGGCAGGATATTAAGGCTGTAATTAGTGACTCAGTATCCAAATCATTTCCTGTAAAAAGTTCAGTTCTTCAGGGTTCTGTTTTGGTCCCATTTCTATTTCTTATATATATTTATGATATTGTTGATTGTGTTAAGTACTCACAAATTAGGCTATTTGCCGATGATATAAGGTTGTTTGCAAAATCTTCATCTAAAGACTACCACATTTAAACCTTAAGACTTCAAGAAGATTTAGATATAATATACAGCTGGTCAAAAGACTGGCAATTGCAATTATCAGATCATAAATATGAAGTTCTTTATATTGGAAATCATAGCAAAGAGTTAATTTGTAAATATAAGCTTGGTAATAATGTACTTGCAACTACAGAATTGGTGCGTCGTGCGTGACCTAGGTGTTTATATATCTCATGATATAAAATTCTGTAAACACCGTGAAATTAGGGAAAAAAGCAATGAGAGTGACATCACTAATTTTTAGAACATTTCAACTCAAACTCTAGAAATAATCTTTTCAGAGCGTATAAGTCCCATGTTAGACCAATTCTGGAGTACACTAGTGCAATTTGGAACCCTTATTTACAAAAAGATATAAACATTTTACTAGGAGGCTGTTTTATAAATGCAAGTTGTTACCTGTTGGTTATGAACAAAGACTGGATTACCTTGGTTTAGAAAAATTAAAAGACCAAAAAGACAAAACTGATTTATATGAGTGCTTTAAAATAATACATAGCTTAAACAATTTGCAAGTCAATAATTTTTTAAAGTTTAACCTTCAGCCCACCCGTGGTCATCCCTTTAAATTGGCTGTTGAAGAATATCAAATTAATGCAAGGAAATTTTCTTTTGCGAATAGGGTGGTTACACCTTAGAACAATCTACTCCCGTCTCGAGTAACTATCGATTCTTTGGACGCATTCAAGAAAAGTTTTAAAACCGACTTAAATAAGCGCTCTTTTTGAGCCTGTAAAGTCATTTTAGATAGCTATGCTGATATTTGGTTAGAATTATAGTTTATGTTGGCGGCGATTAAGGTCGCAAATTTGATGTTGTTGATAAAAAACAGAAAAGAATTCACATATATGTATTTATTAGGCAGATATGAATATGACTTTTTCGATTGGCACTCATTAGCCGTTTTCCAGATATTAAAGGGAGAGTCCAAGAAGCTCCATACAAAATGGGCTTTTTTCACTATTTTCACTTTTAATTTTATGACTATTTTCCTTTAAATAACATGTTTTTTTGGTTATCAAATAAAAAAAATATACTTTTGTGCAGTTTTTAACGTTTATAAAACGTAAATGCAAAACATCACATAAAGGTGAGAGTACCGTAAAGGCGAATAACTGGTTCCGAGCAATCTCCCAACAAAAAGGGAGAAAACCCAACTGAGGAATCCCCAACAGGGGAAAGCAACAGAAACAAAAAAAAAGAGAACAAACACCGTAAAAGCAAAAAACACTAAAAAAAAAAAAAAAAAAGCAATAAATTCTATAATACAAAAAAAACAGAGACCTAAGCCAAAACAAAACCTAAAAAACAAGCAAAAAAGAAATAAGGAAAAAAAGAATAAAAAGAAGCTATATAAAAAGAGAAGAGAAAAAACTATATTTTTTTCCTAAGCCAAAACAAAACCAAAAAACAAAAAAAAAATACTCAAGGGGAGGAAACTAGCATATATGAAACACGAATACAAAAAAGCATAAAACCATATATCATTCATATAATGCATTTATATAATATACAGATGTATAAAAAAATCGTGTTAAAACATTTTAAACATTCTGATATTGAAACTAATAAGAATACAAAAAAATCAGATCAGACTTTCAACGTTAAGACTTTCCTCAATTAAGACTAAGCCCGATACCGAATAACTCTATTCAAAAAAAAAATATCAGTCCATTTATACAGTAGTTCAGGTATTCATGGGAAACCCAATGTACGGACGTTTAACTAATTAATTAAATAAAAATAATGAATGAACTTTTATTTTAGTAAAATATGAAACTGATTGTAATAAAAGAGTTTATATGTAAACATAAGCAAGGAAATATATTTAAAAAGAATATTACATTGATTTTTTTGGTTTAAAAAATTAATTGGTGCAAATTCGCACTGTTATTTTTAATATTTTTAATACATTTTTTTATTTTGATTGGCACCAGGTCACTGCAGCGGATTTAATCGCCATCTTATGATGGCTGGCTGCATAGTTCTTTTCTAAGTTTAACATCACTGAGGCGTTGATTGGTTGTTAAAATTAAAATCGCCGGGCTGATTGTTGTTTTGATTAAGGTCGCCAAGCTGGTTTTTTTTTCAGCTTAGGCAAAAGTGATGGTTTATTTTCAATCCTTGAAAACATACCGTTCAATAAAAATTTATCATCAATAAATTTTTTTGTTTTTTAGGTTTTCCTTAGACTTAGGTTTCGCTTAGGATTAGGTTTTGTTTAGGTTTAGGCCTAGACGTAGGTTTTCCTTAGGAAGCGATATTCTAGACTAAAAGGGGTGTAAAAACATAAATATGTGTTAAAAATTCACGTTTTTGGAAGAAAATTTAGTAAAAAAAATTACCTAAAATTTTCCCGAGGGTCGAAGGAGGGTCAGATTTCAAATTCTAAAGGGGGATCAGGGGTAAAAAACTCGGAAATTTGGGGAGAGGGAGGTCCCCTAGATTTTCGTCTAGAGGGGGTCCCAAAATTTCAAGGCTAGGGGGGTGGACATCACACTTCCCCTCCTTTCTCACCTATGGTTCCTGTTCTGAATTTTTGGAAAATCTCAATTTCGGTTCTCAGACCTGTACACGGTCTAGAAATGCCCCCCGCTTTATTGGAGCATTTGCCCCCCGTTTTATTGCGCCCCCCTGACAAAAAATGAAAAAGTATCCTAAAATTTTGACCCCATTTTTGACCTATGATGACGCCATCATCGCGAATTTTTTGCAGTTTTTAGCCTATTTCAATGTATTTTAAGCCATTTTAGACCTATTTTTACCTTGTTTTCGCTTTTTTTTGTCCCTTTTTTCGCTTTTCCCTTCTTTTTTATCTTTTTTTCCTCTTTTTTTCTTTTTTCTTCTCTGCTTGCCCACCCGTTTTATTGCCCCCCGTTTCAAAAAAGTTGCCCCCCTCGTGCCCCCCCGTTTTGAAATTGCCCCCCCCCAATAAAACCCCGAGAGGGGAAGGGGAGGCAGTGCACGGGTCTGGGTTCTGGTTCCGGTGTTCCAGGGGTTTCACTGTTTGATAGGCAGTTTCGGTTCCAGGTTCCGGATGTTCCGAGCAAGCAAAATTTGAAATTCCGGTTCCTGTTCCGAAATCTTGAAAAATCTCAATTCCGCTTCCAGTTCCTGTTCCGGATTTTTGGAAAATTTCAAATCCAGTTCCGGTGTTCCAGGGGTTTTGTAGTTCCACCCATCACTAATTTTTACCTTTGATTTTGAAACTTAATTTTTAATGTAAATCAGTTTTTTGACACCCTTTTTATATTAAACACTTTTTTATTCAATAAAATGTAGTATTATCTATCAAAAATATTTAATATGCCGGGTTACAAAAAATGTGGAAGTCTTATATAAGAAATTAAGACAGTCTATGGCATTATAATAGTAATACTTAATGGCATTTATAATTATTATGGCATACTTTTATTGTAGACCATTATGAATAGCACCCCATTTATAATCATGAGTGAGAACGGTCCGGGAAGCTAGGGAGGTTGGTTACCCGGGGTAAATCAAATTTTAGGAGAGGGGTCTCAGTGGGGTCCGGACTTCCCCTAGCTTTTTAGGGAGGGGGGTCGACCCGGAGTTCGAAATTTTGAAATCTAGAGGGGGTTCAGGTGGGGTCCGGTGTCCAAAGCAAAACAGTTTTAAGCCATAATAACTTTAATAATTGTTCTTTTTATAGGATAATACTACATTTTATGAAATAAATTAAGCGATATTCTGATGTAAATTGGGTGTAAAAACATGAAAATGTGTTAAAAATTTATGTTTTTGGAAGAAAATTTAGTATTAAAAAGTACCTAAAATTCCCCGAGGGGGATCAGATAAATTCAAATTCAGGGGGAGGGGGTTGGGCCCCTGGAAAAATTTCGTTTGGGGGAGGGGGGCCCTAGATTTTTGTCTAGGGAGGGGGGAGGTTCCAAAATTTCGAGGCTAGGGGTGGTGCATACATGGGCAAGCTGGTCCGGAGTGGGGGGTGGTTAAACCCCAAATTAGAGGGGGGGGGGGGTTAAAATCCAAGAAAAGCAAAATACCCATATCGTTTTTTTTCTGGAGTGCATTTTACCCATATTGTTTTTCGATTTTGAAGAAAAAATAGGTAAAAAAAAAAAATTTAGGTCAAAAAGCCTTTTTATTGCATTTTTGAGCTTTTTATTGCTTAAAACATTTATTTTGACCTCAAAACTTAAGTTTGGAGGCAGTTAGAAGTCATTTTAAAGACATTTTTTTCTTTATTTTTGCAAAATTAGGGGGGGATTAACCTTTTCTCCCCCCACTTCTGAGTGGAGGGGGGGGGTTAAACCCCCCTTCTCAAAATTTGGGGGGGGGGGTTAATGTTAATCCCCCCAACCCCCCCTCTTTTCCCGCGCCCATGTACGGGGTGGTGGACCCCACCTCTGCCCCCCTTTCTCACCTATGCTTATAATGTTGTTTTTGCCATTTTAATTCACGCGAATATGCCATTGTAACGAAATAACTTAATTTTATTTTAAAATTAAAATGAATAAATTCACCAAATATTGCATAATTAAAACCATTAATTTGAGATTAAAAAACTAGCATATGGAAAACGAAGTTTAGGGGGAAATCTACTATCTCCTGCCCCTTCTCCTATTCACGCCACTCAGCCGCAGCCGCGCTCATAAAACCCGATTAACCAAGGATTAACCAAAAATTAGGTATGGACCAGGGACGTACCCAGGGTTTCATTTTTTTGGGGGGGGGGGAGGCGGATTGTAGTACAAATAAAATTTTGAGGGACCTCAGCCCCACCCCCCCCCCCGGGAAATTTTTTTTTGGGGGGGGGGGTAGCATAGGTGAGCACGGTCGGGGAAGCTAGGGGGGTGGTTACCCGGGGTAAATCGAATTTTGAATTCTAGGAGGGGGGTCCCAGGGGGTCCGGACCCCCCTAGCTTTTTAAGGGGGGGGGTCGACCCGGGGTGCGAAATTTTGACATCTAGAGGCGGGTCAGGTGGGGTCCGGTGTCCAAAGCAAAACAGTTTTAAACCATAATAACTTTAATAATTGTTCTTTGTATAGAATAATACTACATTTTATTGAATAAGAAGCCATATTCATGTATAAAAAGGGTGTAAAAGCATGAATATGTGATGAAATTTCACGTTTTTGGAAGAAAATTTAGTATAAAAAGGTACTTAATATTTTCCCGAGGGGGGAGTGGAAGGGGGGGGGGTCAGATTTCAAAATCTAGAGGGGGGTCAGAGGTAAAAAATTCGGAAATTTGGGGGGAGGGGGGCCCTAGATTTTCGTCTAGGGGGGGGGTCCCAAAATTTCAAGGCTAGGGGGGGTTAACCCCCTCCCCCCCTTTCTCACCTATGGGGGGCAGGCCCCCCTTAATTTTTGAAAACGTTAAAAAAGCAGGGATAAACGTAGATAAAGCTTATAATACACTGTTTTTGGCCTAATAATGTATTATCTAATGTTTTTAACGGTAAAAACATGTTTTTTTAGTTAATAATTACATTAGCACATATTGGCAGAGCCTGGATTTCACAAAAAAGGAATTTAGAGACCTTTCAGACCCCTTGGCTACATCCACATTGTAAACCAAAGCACATGAGCAGCATCTCAAACCCTTGTTTTTTTAGGGTACCTACCTATATGAAAAAAATCCGAGCCAATGCTATAGGCGGCTGGAAAATTTAGGAGGGGGGGGAGATACATAAATCAACAAATATGATTGTTTGTTTTGCTTTCTGTGTAGTACTTATTACTTATAAAAATTATTGTACTAACTTTGAAAAAACCTTAGCATTAGGCAAGATAAATAGCGAGATATATGTATGTATACTATAGAAAGTGACCGCTGAGCGAAGCGAAGCGGAAAATTTTTTGGTTTTTGGGAATCAATTGTGGTTTTAAAATTATTTTATAGTTTGGCGCCAAGCGATTAGCGAGGCGCTAGAAAATTTTAAATTTTTAGCCTCTGAAAGCCCCCAAATTTTACTATCTGGCGACCATTTTGGGGGGGGCGGCCGCCCCTCCGCCCAACCACTATCCTTATTTTTCCCCCTGTCCGACCGTTTCGGTGGGTGGAAGGGGGGGGGCGGCCGCCCCCTGGTTGCGTCCTAGGTATGGACGTCTTTTTTTCATGGACATCGGATTAAAAACTGACTTTAAACGTGTTTTTTGGACTTTTTGACATGTTTTATGATTTCAAAAGCATATATATACTGTTTTAACTAAAGTATTTTTATAGAAATAATTGTCATATTTTGAGAATGTTTGAAAAAAGTTAAATACTTGATAGATGAATTGAGTCTTTTATCAATTTAAATTTTATAATGTGAGCCAATGCTAAATCCGATTCTCTCCTTGTCCATAAGAAAAAGACGTTTATCCCAATCTTTGGCTAATCCTTGTTTAATCGTGCTTTGAGTGCGGCTACTGATGTTTTTATACAAACCATCATTTTTTTGTTTTACTAGGTATATTTCTACCTAGTTCAAATTTAAGTAGGTACTGTAAAAAGCAAATTTGAAAATTCTTAAATGTGTGTCCTTTGCCAGTGGCCAGGGTTTTCATCAACCCTGGTGTGGTCCGTCCGGCACGCTTCTCGCCTTGCTCACCCCCTCTTCCCACTCCCGGAG
>JASAMX010002010.1:0-11704 GCA_030248175.1 Microlaimidae sp. YZB2_3 | reverse complement strand
GGTAAAAATAGGTCTAAAATGGCTTAAAATACATTGAAATAGGCTAAAAAACTGCAAAAAATTCGCGATGATGGCGTCATCATAAGTCAAAAATTTCGTCATAATTTTAGGGTATTTTTTCATTTTTCGGCGGCGGGGACCAAATCCTCCAATAAAACGGAGGGGGGGGCATTTCCAGACCGTGCACAGTCTGAGTCAGACAGACCTTGCGAAAGTGAATATTTTATGGAATTTCTCAATAGTTTATTTCTTTGTCTTTAGAAATGCTATCGGTTGTTTGCACATTAAGGCTCCGTGACCATTACCCAATGTTTGATTTGATTCTATAATATTGTTTTAAATTTGTTTAGGCTCATGTTTCAAAATCTACAAAAGAATTGGAAGAAATGTTTTTACAAACGAAGGAAACTTCTATCCGGAAAAAATCCCTGCTTTTGGAAGAAATTTGGTATCGACACACTGAACTTCATCATATCGGAGACTGTGAGTTTTTAACTGTTCTTCTTCTTCTTCTTCTTCTAATTAAAAACAGGCAAAAGCACAAGTTTTTTTTTCTTCAGAAATTGGGGACTATACTATAATATTTTAAACGGTTAGTAGAGAACTTAAATTAAAGAAAGTTAACTTAAATTTAGGCTTAGATTTAAAATATAATTTAAACCGTAAATTTTTAAAGTTGCTATTTAAAAAAATTGATTTAAAGTGTTCTAAGCCGCAAAGTGGAAATATTTAATTAAAATTTGGTTTTTAGTAACTGTACGTTTGCTGATGGAAAAGCTGTTTCAACAGGCGGGTGTTATGAAGAACTGGAAAGTTCTCCGATTCTGCGCCGCAAAACTCGGGAAAATGATAGACAGTCTGGCGCCGTGCATTACAAGCTTGTATGTCAGAGGAAAAATGGTAATATTTCTAGTTGATTTTTTTCTAAAAAATACCGACTACTTCTTGTTTTAATTTCACTGTTTAGATAATATTATTACAAAGAATGAAAAAATGCTTGAAAAATGCTCTAAGCATAAGAGCAAGAAAAAGGGACGATTTTCCCCGGGGCGTATGTTTAGACAGAAAAGATGTGGACTAGTCTGAGATGGCCATTATGTGGACTATAGGAAATTTACATTTGGTTTGGGCAGCTGCTCACTGAATAAAAATTTCTATTAAATGATAGTAATTTGTTTATACATTCATCTAATCACACAGCACTGTTGCATTTTTTATATCTGATGAAATGTCAATTGAAAAAATCATACTTACAGCAATCTTTGACAAGCACAAAATCCCCACTTTTTCAATTAAAAGGCTGTATTTGCATGTGTAAAAAACAACCATAAATTTTAAAAAAGTGGCGATTTCGCGAAAGTATTTTCCCAATGTTCCCTAATAATTATAGTGTGCACAGTGCTGTGGGGCTAAACCGCCGCGTGGCGTTCCCCCGCCACCGATCATAGATGAACAAGGGGAGGGGAGGGTAGGGTGGGGTCCATCCGATCTAGCCTCGAATTTTTGCCCCCCCCCTAGAAAAAAATCTAGGGGGCCCCCCTCCCCCCAAATTTTAAAATTTTTTACCCCTGACCCATCTCTAGATTTTGAAATTTTAAGTACTTTTTTATACTAAATTTTATTGCAAAAACGTGAATTTTTAACACAAATTTATGTTTTTACACCTATTTTATACCTACATATTGCTTTTTATTCAATAAAATGTAGTATTATCTTATAAAAAAAACTATTATTAAATATTTAATGGTTTAAAAGTATTTTGTTTCGAAAATCACACCCCACCTGAGCCCCCTCTAGGTTTTGAAATCTTCCACCCCGGGTCGACCCCCTAGAAAGCTAGGGGGGTTTCGACCCCCCTAGGACCCCCCTCCTAGATTTTGAAATTTCATTTACCCGGGGTAAACACCCCCCCCCCTAGCTTTTTGACCGTGTTCATCTATGCTACCGATGCTTATTATTATTTTTTTAAATAAAACTTTGAATTAATTTTGTCATCAGTAATGCAAGATTAAAAAAAGTATTTTGTTGTTTTCGCCGTTTTCCGCGTGGTCGAATTAGATGGCGCTTTAAACTGGTTTGGTTTCCGCCACCAATTAAAACCGAGCACCGTCTTCTGCTATTTTTGGCTTTTAGGGTTTCTCCTTGTAGATACTAGTTTTTGCTAAAACAGGGCCTAAAATAAATCTACAGGGGCTGTTCGTTGTCTGCTCAGTACAATCCTTATTGTTGCCAAAAGGCTGTTATTGTGCGGTTGGGAGTTTTTATTTTTCTATTTTTTGAATTTTTTATTTTGATCATTAAAATCAATAAATCGATAACAAGGGCCTAAATGAAAAAAATGCTTCCTAAGAAAGTTGCGTAATTCTTTCTTTTTTCCAATGAGCTCATGTTTGTTTTTGATCGATCAGTAACAAATGAGGAATATCGATTTTAAGGATTGAGCGTTGGAATAATAATAATAATCATAGGTGAGAAAGGGGGGCAGGGTGGGGTCCCCCCCCTAGCCTCGAAATTTTGGGACCCCTCCCCTCTAGACGAAAATCTAGGGGGAGGGGGCCTCCCCCCAAATTTCCGAATTTTTTACCCCTGACCCCCCTCTAGAATTTGAAATCTGACCCCCCCCCCCTCCCCCTCGGGAAATTTTTAGGTACTTTTTTTATACTAAATTTTCTTCCAAAAACGTGAATTTTCATCACATATTCATGCTTTTACACTCTTTTTATACCAGAATATCGCTTTTTATTCAATAAAATGTAGTATTATCCTTTAAAAAGAACAATTATTAAAGTTATTATGGTTTAAAACTGTTTTGCTTTGGACACCGGACCCCACCTGACCACACCTGACCCCCCTCTAGATTTCAAAATTTCGCAACTTAGGTCGACCCCCCCCCCCCCTTAATAGGGAGTCCTAGGTCACCGGGGTGGTGGAGGTGGGGGAGGGTCACCCCCCCCCCGGCCTCTGAGACCTCTCCCCCCCCCCTAAGGCCCATTTTTTTGACCCCTCCCCCCCATCGACCCCTTGAACCCCTGACCCCCCCTCTAAGGCCCATTTTTGACCACCCCCCCCACCAGACACTCCCAACGAAAGCTGAGACATGTTCAAATTACATCAAAAAATTGTCAAATTTGGTCAAAAAATGGTAAAAACGCCCCCGAGCACCCCGGGTGCTTTTTTTTCAAAAACACCGGGGTGTGACCCCCCCCCTGGAGGTCAAACACCTCCCACCCCCCGGGTGTGGGCCCCCCCCCCCTGAGCCGTGAAGGTTCGGTCACCTAGCTTGGGACGCCCCTCCTACAATTCAAAATTCGATTTACCCCAGGTAACCACCCCCCCTAGCTTCCCCGACCGTTCTCACCTATGATAATAATAATAAGAAGAAGAAGAAGAGGAAAAAGGTTCTGAATTTCAAAATTTACCCACGTTCTCTAATAATGGTTGGCGCGGTACCGCGAGGCTAAATCGCCTCGTAGGGCTCCCACGCCCCCCATGAACATTATACACAAAAAATGCAGAGTATAATTTTTTGACTATAAAAATCGTCTATTTATTTGTAAATGCAGGCCAATCATTGGTTCGAAGGGATTATTTCCAAAAGTAAGATTTAAGAAATTTAAGATTTTTTTTCGGGAGGTACAAGTTTATTTCAGTTTATGTGTTTATTTCAGAAATAATTCGAGGGGAGGTTACAGTTTCAAAATAAAACAAAAAAATTGGATGAAACAAAAGGAATAATAAACAAAAAAGATCGATGTATGTAAATGCAAGAACTGATTTTTAAGTACTAGTAATAATAATTCGTTATTAAAGACATAAATAATAAGTATAGGCATAGGTGCGCATGGGGGGAGTCCACCCTTGCCTCCTATCCCCCTCTAGTTTCAAAGAGCCATTTACGCGGGGTAGCCATCCCCTAGCTTTCCATTCCATGCTAACCTATGGTAACTGACCTAAATTCGACCAGCCCTTATTTCGGCCATCGGCTGTTATTTTTGCCATGCTTAAAAAGTAATGTAATGAACTGAATATGGCTAGATAGATCATTATGTACCGAGCTTGAAGTATTCATTTGATTCACATAATTTTGCGTTTGACGAACGCAATTGTCTGGCCGAAATACAGGCTGGCCGAAATTAAATCAGTCACCCCTAAATAATTGATTTTTGTGAGTTGACTCTGGGCGTTCGCGGGGGGGGGGTGGCGAAGACGCACGTGATCAATCGGGCCGACCACGCCGTGGGATTTTAAAGAGCTCCTGTAGAGAGACACGCCCCTCAGTGGCCGAAATTATGACTGGCCGAATATAAGTCAGTTACCCTATAATGATTTTTTTTGCCAGTTGACTCTGGGTGTTCGTGGGGCGAAGACGCACGTGATCGATCGACCGGCCACGCCGCGAGAGATTAAAGAGCTCCTGTATAAAGACACGCCCCGGGAACACATCTCGGCAGCAGTACTGCAGCAGGAGTTGATAGTCGCCCTGGCCCACTTCGTGACTCAGGAACCGGACCTGTTCAACGGAATGCTCACCATTAAACTCGAGTGAGTGGATTAAAACCGTGGCTTTATTTGTTTTTTTTTTTGTTTTTTTTGCCGAAGTACTGCAGCAGGAGTTGATACTGGCCCTTGCCCACTTCATGAGTCAGGAACCGGAGCTGGTCAACAGAATTTTCACCATTGGACTTGAGTGAGTTAAGTTTAACCGTGGTTTTTAATTCTTCTTAGGTATTTATTTTTTCCGACGCAGTATTGCAGCAGAAGTTGATTCTGGACTTAGTCTACTTAGTGACTTATACATGGGCACGGGGAGGGGGGGAAGTTGGGGGGTTAACCACCCCTTAAAGTCTGAGAAGGGGGGGTTTAACCCCCCCCTCAGAAGTGGGGGGGAGAAAAGGTTAACCCCCCAATTTTGGAAAAATGAAGAAAAAAAAACGTCTTTACAATGACTTCTAACTGCCTCCGAACTTAAGTTTTGAGGTTAAAATGAATGTTTTAAGCAATAAAAAACTCAAAAATGCAATAAAAAGGGCTTTTTAACCTAAAATTAGCGTTTTTTACCTATTTGTTCTTTGAAATCGAAAAACGATCTGGGTAAAATGCACTCCCGAAAAAAAACGATATGGGTATTTTGCGTTTCTCGGATTTTAACCCCCCCTAATTTGGGGTTTAACCCCCCCCCACTCCGGACCAACTTGCCCATGTATGAGGGGAGGGGGTAGGGTGGGGTCCAGGTCCACCCCTCAGCTTTGAAATTTCGGACCCCCACTCTCCTAGAAAAAAATTTAGGAAGTGTCCCCAGTGGCGTGCCCAGAGGGGGGGGGGGCTGCCGCACCCCCCCCCCCCCCCCGAAGCCGAATTTTTCGGAAGGTGGGGGAATTTACGTTTTTTGAATTTTGGAAGAGAAAAATTTTTTCTTTAATATTAATACAGAAACTTTCCTGATGCCTTCCAAACCCATATTAATTAGTAAAAAAGCCAAATTTTTCCAGCTTCGCGGGTAGTTTAAATTGACAATTTATCTTAGTTTTTCGATTTCAAATCGATTATGCCGTTTACAAGTTAAGGCATACATGTTATATAAAACTACTATAAACACCATTAACCTCTTATTAACGTTCTCAACACATATAATTAAAATGTATAGGGATAACAAAAACCTTAAATTTTGTAATAAGTATCTTCAAGAATTAAAATTTTTAGTCTATTTTAGCGCTTTAAATTAAAAATTTTCTTCCCCCTGACAAGGGGCTCTGCCCCTTGACCGGGCTGGGGGCTTTCGTCCCCAGACACCCTCCATTTCTGGGGGGCTGCCGCCGTACATGGGCACGTTGGTCCGGAGTGAAGGGGGGTGGTTCAACTCCAAATTAGGGGGCGAGAGGTTAAAATCCGAGAAACGCAAAATACCCTTATCGTTGTTTTTTTCTGGAGTGCATTTTGCCCATATCGTTTTTTGATTTTAAAGAAAAAATAGGTAAAAAACGCTAATTTTAAGTCAAAAGGTTTACGGAAAAAAAAACCCGTGGCAAAAGCGGAAAAAAGCACCCGCGCGCAAGGCGGAAAAAAAGCACCCGAAAGGAGCGCATGACAAATATCATGAAGCGGCGTTTATTTATTAAGTTATCAATATTGTATATACAACTTGTTGCGCAGAGTTTTTAAAGATTTCACGCTATTATTTTATTAATTTCTGCAATGGTGATCTTAAAAAAATAATCTGGAATTTTCTAAAAACGATCGTTGTTTTTATTATATAATTATAATCGTAGGGACTGTAGGCCAGGCTTTGTTATTTTATTTTTTCGAAAAAAACACATTTCTATGACATTTGTCGATAGCCCTATTAACTGCGACTTTTTTCCATGTAAATTACAGTACGAAACCTTGCCAACGCTGGTAGGTTTTAAAAATGCCAAAAACAGTTACAGAAACTTTAAAAGGTTACAGTTACAGAAACTTTAAACTTCATTCGAACGTCGAAATCAACTATTTTTTAACGATTATAATATACTTTAGAAAATTAAGGAATTAATTAAATAAATTAACATCGAGGCTGTGGCGCAGTGGCGTATCCTACGTCTTGCATACTGAAGGTCCCTGGACCTGGATCGAGTCCCCGCTGAGACACACTACATTGTGATAATATTGAAATAAATAAACTTTTTTTTAAATTGAACAAAAACTACAAGTTTTGTGTACAATTAATTAAAACGCGTTGACCTTAATTCGTATTTATTATGTAATATTGGACAAAAATAATAATTGGAAAAAAATAAACGAAAAAAACTTTCATTGGTATTCATAAAACTTCCGACCGGATCCATTCGGACTGGGTCCTTTTGTTTTAGCGGGAAAACTAAATTAGATCCAATTTTTTTTATTCACATAAAATTTTAAAAAAAGGAATTTTATTAAAAAAAAAAAAAAAATGGTTTGTTTTTCCCTAAACAAAATTTTTTTTTTAATTAAATTAAAAAAAATTAATGAAAGAAACGATGGGAAATTAATTACAATATTAGGGCCCCAAAAAAAAACCCGGGCAGTTTTGTTTCCCAAACCAAAGCAACCCAGCCCAACGAAACCGGGCCAAAAGGTTGTGAATACCGCGTATAATTGTATATTTTTAAAATATAAAATAAAAAAAACTGTGAAATTTAAAAAAAAAAATAGAAAGTGTGAAAAAATTCGCAAATTTTTTTTATATTTTAAATTTTTTTAAAAAAAAAGCCTATTTTAAAGTTTGGGATTTCAAATTTGAAGAGTTCAACTTTAAAGCTAACACAGATTGTTTGTCATTTCTAGCATTTATTACCCAGCAGATCAAAGTCAATTTTATTTCATTTTTCATCTATTTACTCTGCTAATACTTTTAAATTTAATGTTTAAAAGCCAAATACAAAAGTCTAAAAATATATTGAACTATTAATGCAAACAGGCTACTAACTACGGGTGTGCATTGCCAGGAAAATTCATTTTAGCCGCGCCTTAGCTTTAGTACTAAAGGTTAAAAAATCGTTTAGCCTTAGCTTTAGTACTAAGCCCAAAAAAGGCTTAGTACTAAAGCACTTTAGCCTTAGCTTTTGCCAAACTGACAAATATGGAAATGTTCCTAAATTTTAAAAATTATCCTTTTTTCAAGGTAATTCTTGGCATTGCATTGTTAAGTTTAGGGTAAAAACTCAACATTAAAGATTTTTTAACGTTTATTGCATTAGGTCTTAGCTTTATATTTTAAAAATATTATTTTTAGGGTTAATTTTAAAGTTGCTCTTGTAACTGTATTTCAGTTTTAACTTTAAATGTTAACAGATGTATCAAAATGGCTAACTATCAAGAATAGTTTTTCTGAAATGAATATCTAAAGCAAAAAAACATTTAACCAACATTTTTTATTAAAAAAAACGCTTACTGCATAATAAACTTTAAAAAATACCCATATGAAATTGTAAAAATAAGATTATTTAAATGTAGAGCACATAGAAACTCGAAAAATACTTCAAAAAAGCAAAAAAATCAGTATTTTCTAATGCTTAAACAAAAATAAGAAACACAAAATAATAAAACTCCATATTCATAGCACCTTAAAACCAAAATTGGTTTTAATCACTTTAATTAGCATTATTGTTTAAAATATTCACTCATGTTTCGTTTAAAGTAAAATTATTTTATATTCAAGTTTATATAAGCATAGTTTTTAGGCAGCTAAGAGTGAGGGAAGGGGTTGAGGTGGTTGGTTACCGGCGGTAAATTGAATCTTAAATTCTGGGAAGGATGTATGGAAAATTTTGAAATCTAAAAGAGTGTCAGGGTGTGTCTTGTGGATTTTCAAAACAAAATACTTTAGAGGTGTCAAATTAAAATTTTGGAGGGGAGCCAGATTAAAAAAAGAGAACTTTTCTGAGGAGAACTCGATATTTGTCTAAGAAGAAGGTTCAAAATTTTGAGTTTAAAGGACCCCATCATACCTCTCCACTTCATGAATATAAATCTCATTATTTAATCATGTTTTTGATTGGTGAACACTTTTTTGGTTTTTTGGTCATTCTTTTGGCCAATCATTTTTTGTTGATTTTTCATTTTCCTGGCAAAAGCTAACGTTTTGCCGGGCCCATACCTTTTGCCGAGCTTTTGCCAGCTAATTTCAGTTTAGCCGTGCCTTAGCTTTAGTACTAAGCCCAAAAAACCCTTTAGTGCTAAATCACTTTAGCTTTAGCTTTAGTACTAATGACACTCATACTACTAACTAATAAAGTAATACTTTACAATAAGTTATAACGTAATAATATCATACTTATAACGTAGTAAATAAACGCCGCTGTGCGATACTTATCATGCGCTTCTTTCGGGTGCTTTTTTTCCGCCTTGCGCACGGGTGCTTTTTTTCCGCCTTTGCCACAGGTGCTTTTTTTCCGCCACCCAGTCAAAAAGCCCTTTTTATTGCATTTTTGAGCTTTTTACTGTTTAAAACGTTCATTTTGACCTCAAAACTTAAGTTTGCAGGCAGTTAAAAGACATTTTAAAGACTTTTTCTCTTCATTTTTCCAAAATTGGGGGGTTAACCTTTTCTCCAACCCCCCTTCCCCACTTCTGAAGGGGGGAGGAGGGGGTGGGTTAAACCCCGCTTCTCAGAATTTGAGGGGTTAACCTCCCCCTCCACCCCCCCGTGCCCATGTATGGCTGCCGCCCCCAGACCCTCCTTCAGGGTTAGTATTTACCCCCCAGACCGCCCCCTCAAATGAAATCCTGGGCACGCCACTGAATATCCCCCCTCCCTCCAATTTGTTTATTTTTGACACCCTACTCCCACCTGTAATTCTCAATCCACCTCCCCCCCTTTCCGAGCCAATATTTGGGTATAAATCTTGGTCAAAATTTACTGTTACAAACGCGTTTTTGTTTCAAAATAACTTTGTTTGGAATCCAGTCCCCTACTGACCGCTTTCTATATTTTAAACTCACCTACCCCGGGTCGAATCCCCCCCCCTAAAAACATAGGGATGGTACGTACTCCTCTCTGGACCCCCTCCTAGTTTTTAAAGGGCCATTTACCCGGGGTAGCCACCCCTCCTAGCTTGTCGGTCCATGCTAATGTATGAGTTTAAGCGTGGTTTTGTTTTGTGTTACTTATTCCTGTTTTCAGCTTAGGGTACTTTTGGGATCGATTCTTTGGGGAAATAAAAATGTTTTATGTTTCAACACGTATAAAAGTATCCGGAGCAGTTTTATCTGAATTTTTTTTGTTTAAAGAAATTTATTATCTGTCAGAGTTCACTTGTGTCTTATTTATTGATTGATTCATTTAAACGTTTAGGGTAACTGACTCAAATTGGGCAAGCCTTAATTTCGGCCACCAGTTGTTATTTTTGCCATGCGCAAAGTATAAAATAAACTGCGTTTCGTTGAATAGATGACGATCTATCTAGCCATACTAAGTTTATATCATAATTTGCACATGGCAAAAATAACCATACATGGGCACGGAGGGGTTGGGGGCGGTTAATCCCCCCCCCCAAATTCTGAGAAGAGGGGTTTAACCCCACCACTCAGAAGTGGGAGGGGGGAGAAAAAATTAAACCCCCCCAATTTTGGAAAAATGAAGAAAAAAATGTCTTTAAAATGACTTCTACCTGCCTCCAAACTTAAGTTTTGAGGTCAAAATGAATGTTTTTTAAGCAATAAAAAGCTCAAAAATGCAATAAAAATGGCTTTTTGACCTAAAATTAGCGTTTTTTACCTATTTTTCCTTCAAAATCGAAAAACGATATGGGTAAAATGCACTCCAGAAAAAAAACGATATGGGTATTTTGCGTTTCTCGAATTTTAACCCCCCCCCCTAATTTGGGGTTTGACCCCCCACTCCGGACCAACTTGCCCATGTATGAAAATAACACGCGGTGGCCGAAATTAAGGCTGGCCGAATTTAAGTCAATTACCCTGCTTTGAAGACTATTAATACTTAGGTGGCTGACGGAGGCGCTGGATTTGATGCTGCAGTACGACACGACAAATAGCGTCCACACGGGATCCAACACCGCGTCAGCCGTCATCGACTCCGTGTATTCCCTGTCCCCGACGGCTTTGAAGAAATTACTCTACGACATACTCTCGCAACGCAGATGGCACAAATTGTGAGTTATTTACCGGTGTATTTAGCGTCGTTACTATGGCAAAATGAGCCACTGTCATTATGAAATACACGTGATTGTGACTCATTCTGTAGGTGATAGGGTCCCGTTTTAAATTAAAAATGAGCCACAGGCAGACATATTTTATAATGACAGTGGCTCATCTTGCCGTAGTAACGACGATATAGTAAGTAGATACTAGTTTTTGCTAAATTAGTGTGAAGGTTAGAAATATGACGGGACAAATTTATCGAGTTTTTGAAAGAAAGAATTTGTAAAAACAATTTGCTATTTCTAGCTTTTTGGAGTACTTGAACTTCTCTTGAAAATATCAAGCCTCGGTACTTTATCGACTGACGTGCTACGTTACACCATCTCCCGCCAGTTTTACATAATGACTTAAGGTCTCTCCGGACAGTTTTTATTGCAGAGCGTTCAGTAGTAAACTAATTGCAATAAAGAGCAAAAATTACCCATTTTTGTTTACACACAATTTACTTTTGAATTGTTATACTTATAGAGTATTATAATATTTTAAGATATCCAAATGACGAAAATTTGACTAATTGGCGAAAAGCAGGCAACAAATCCTGATTACAATAATGATATTTTTTGAATTTATGTGAAATAAATTTTTAAAATTGTATAAAAATAAAAACAAACATTATTAAAATCAAAAAAAAAATTGTGGCCAAATCTGTTCTATGTGGGAATCGACCTCGGGACCTTTGAAGAAGGTGACGAAGCACCAACCGACTACGCCACTGCTACCATGAGAGATGAGCTCTAAAAGCGATTTATAAACACACCCTCTAAAATAAATTGATAAAACGCACGACGCACGACAGAATTATTTATGCGTTAAAAAATACAAAAGATATTATGGCCTTCCAAAAATTATAAATGTCAATAGAAATATACTATCTGGAGCTTTAATTTTACCAGATTAAATTAAATCGAAGTTTTAACGAAATTTTGGAAAAATTAACCCCCATTTTTCACGGAAAATTCTTTATTAAACCATATATCGATGGTGACATGATTGCCAGTATCTGCTCCAAAGTCATCCAAGAATTATTACC